>CM072222.1:20527171-20579865 GCA_036851935.1 Coregonus suidteri | reverse complement strand
AATGAGGAGTACACCACATCAACCACGGCTTCATCAATAAGTGCATCGATGAAGTGTCAAAAACAGTGACCGTACGTACATACCCCAACCTGATAAGACCATAGATTACAGGCAACATCCGCAATGAGCTAAAGCGTAGAGCTGGCCGCTTTCAAGGAGCAGGACTCTAACCCGGACGCTTATAAGAAATCTCGCTATGCCCCTCCAACGAACCATCAAACAGGCAAAGAGTCAATACAAGACTAAGATTGAATCGTACTACACCGGCTACGATGCTCATCGGATGTGGCAGGGCTTGCAAACTATTACAGACTACAAAGGGAAGCACAGGCGCGAGCTGCCCAGTGACACGAGCCTACCAGACGAGCTAAATTACTTCTATGCTCGCTTCGAGGCAAGCGACACTGAAGCATGCATGAGAGAATCAGCTGATCCGGACAACTGTGTGATCACATTTTACATTTTTTTTACATTTTAGTCATTTAGCAGACGCTCTTATCCAGAGCGACTTACATATTTTTTTATTTATTTTTTATATACTGGCCCCCTGTGGGAATCGAACCCACAACCCTGGCGTTGCAAACACCATGCTCTATCAACTGAGCTACATCCCTGCCGGCCATTCCCTCCCCTACCCTGGACGACGCTGGGCCAATTTGGCGCCGCCCATGATTCTCCCTCCCGGTCGCGGCCGGCTGCGACAGAGCCTGGATTCGAACCAGGATCTAGTGGCACAGTTTTGCACTGCGATGCAGTGCCTTAGACCACTGCGCCACTCACGGCTCTCTGTAGTCGATGTGAGGAAGACCTTTAAACAGGTCAACATTCACAAGGCCGCAGCGCCAGACGGATTACCAGGACGGATTACTCCGAGCATGCGCTGACCAACTGGCAAGTGTCTTCACTGACATTTTCAACCTGTCCCTGAGTGAGTCTGTAATACCAATATGTTTCAAGCAGACCACCATAGTGTCCAAGAACACTAAGGTAACCTGCCTAAATGACTACAGACCCGTAGCACTTACGTATGTAGCCATGAAGTGCTTTGAAAGGCTGGTCTTGTCTCACGTCAACACCATTATCCCAGAAACCCTAGACCAACTCCAATTTGCATACCGCCCCAACAGATCCACAGATGATGCAATCTCTATTGCACTCCACACTGCCCTTTCCCACCTGGACAAAAGGAACACCTACGTGAGAATGCTATTCATTGACTACAGCTCAGCGTTCAACACCATAGGGCCCTCAAAGCTCATCACTAAGCTAAGGACCCTGGGACTAAACACCTCCCTCTGTAACTGGATCCTGGACTTCCTGATGGGCCGACCCCATGTGGTAAGGGTAGGAAACAACACATCTGCCACGCTGATCCTCAACATGGGGGCCCCTCAAGGGGTGTGTGCTCAGTTCACTCCTGTACTCCCTGTTCACCCATGACTGCATGGCCAGGCAAGACTCCAACACCATCATTAAGTTTGCTGACGACACAACATTGGTAGGCCTGATCACCGGCAACGATGAGACAGCCTATAGGGATTGTGGACTACAGGAAAAGGAGGAACGAGCACGCCCCCATTCTCATCGATGGGGCTGTAGTGGAGCAGGTTGAGAGCTTCAAGTTCCTTGGTGTCCACATCACCAACAAACTATCATGGTCCAAACACACCAAGACAGTCGTGAAGAGGTAACGACAAAGCCTATTCCCCCTCATGATATCTGAAAAGATTTGGCATGGGTCCTCAGATCCTCAAAAAGTTATACAGATGCACCATCGAGAGCATCCTGACTGGTTGCATCACTGCCTGGTATGGCAACTGCTCGGACTCCTACCGCAAGGCACTACAGAGGGTAGTGCGTACGGCCCAGTACATCACTGGGGCCAAGCTTCCTGCCATCCAGGACCTCTATACCAGGCGGTGTCAGAGGAAGGCCCTAAAAATTGTCAAAGACTCCATCCACTCTAGTCATAGACTGTTCTCTCTGCTGCCGCACGGCAAGTGGTACCGGAGCGCCAAGTCTAGGTCCAAAATTATTCTTAACAGCTTCCACCCCCAAGCCATAAGACTCCTGAACAGCTAATCAAATGGCTACCCGGACTATTTGCATTGTCTCCCCCCATTTTTAAAGTGTTGGTCGCATGTTTCATGAGCACAAAGGGTAATGAAGGATTATAATGGAACACAGAGATGTTCAATTAGCTGAGGAAAACCATGCTGTTTGCAGTAAAATTGACGACTTTGATACTGTTGCTATGGAGATTGAACAATCATTCAAATGGACTCAGCTGTCTTGAAGTACAGCATGATGAAAGTAAAATATCTCAAGTCCAGTATTCCTCTGCAGGGTATACATATAGATATCCATGTCACTAGTTAGTGTGCAGTGTCCAGTCCAAAGACAGTGCCATGGAGTTCTAACTTGTCTTAGATCAGTATAGATCCACTAATATATATAATTTATGTATGATATGCTAAATCAAATGGGATAAAAAAAAACTTCTCAATATCATTCTGAGCTCCTTGATAGAGCTTATGATGCAAAAAACAACAAAACCCATTTGCCATCACAGGAGGCTATCATCTAAGTTTAAACTGTTGTTGATGTTTCTGTCCTCAGAAATAAAAACAGACTGTTCATCTGTGCTTGAAACTTGTATTGGATACAGTATAGCAGGAACAGAAACAGGACTGACAGTTACAATCTTTGCTCCCCTCAAAAATACATGTACATAATTCTGTGCACATGCACACACGTACACACACGTACACACACACACAATCTTTCTCTTTTAATCTCTCTCTCTCTCTCTCTCTCTCTCTCTCTCTCTCTCTCTCTCTCTCTCTCTCTCTCTCTCTCTCTCTCTCTCTCTCTCTCTCTCTTTCTCAATTTCTCTCTGTCTAGGGAAAGCTTGCCAAGGAAACATTGGCTCGACAGGGAAAGGGCAAATTCTCTTCAGCCCATTTAAATTATGCCTAGCACATGACACTGACAATTCCAAACTAATTAATAGATGTTATGAATAAAAACACTTTGATAATGCAAAAAGTGTGTGCCCTCCGCCACCTTGTGGGGATGTCATTAGAATGAGGACACATGTGGTGAATGACTAAAGTGTCAGTCCATCAGCTCCGCCAGGGCCGTCAGACTGAGACGGCTCCAGATGCCCTCCCTTGATTAAATCCCCCAATGTTTTATTCAGATCCCGCTGCATGCCCCATGCCCCCTCGCCTCTCCCTCTGATTAGCTTGGGCCTTGCCAACATGAGGGCAGGGACAAGGGGACAGAGGAACAGGAGAGGGCAGGGGGTGAGACAGGAGGGCAAAACCTGGTCAGGCGCCAGGGGATGGTGACACTCACACCCTCATTGACAGTGATTACCCCCTCTACCCCCTCACCAGGACCCTCCTGCCATGTCATCTACTGTGACAGGCTCCTCTAACACCCCTGTACCATGTCTTCTGTTTTTCACATAGTCTCCATTACATCGGCTGTAGTGTTCTGTGGTTTAGTTAGAAGCCAGAGTATGTACAGTGGGGAGAACAAGTATTTGATACACTGCCGATTTTGCAGGTTTTCCTACTTACAAAGCATGTAGAGGTCTGTAATTGTTATCATAGGTACACTTCAACTGTGAGAGACGGAATCTAAAACAAAAATCCAGAAAATCACATTGTATGATTTTTAAGTAATTAATTTGCATTTTATTGCATGACATAAGTATTTGATCACCTACCAACCAGTAAGAATTCTGGCTCTCACAGACCTGTTAGTTTTTCTTTAAGAAGCCCTCCTGTTCTCCACTCATTACCTGTATTAACTGCACCTGTTTGTACTCGTTACCTGTATAAAAGACACCTGTCCACACACTCAATCAAACAGACTCCAACCTCTCCACGATGGCCAAGACCAGAGAGCTGTGTAAGGACATCAGGGATAAAATTGTAGACCTGCACAAGGCTGGGATGGGCTACAGGACAATAGGCCAGCAGCTTGGTGAGAAGGCAACAACTGTTGGCGCAATTATTAGAAAATTGAAGAAGTTCAAGATGACGGTCAATCACCCTCGGTCTGGGGCTCCATGCAAGATCTCACCTCGTGGGGCATCAATGATCATGAGGAAGGTGAGGGGATCAGCCCAGAAACTACATGGCAGGACCTGGTCAATGACCTGAAGAGAGCTGGGACCACAGTCTCAAGAAAACCATTAGTAACACACTACGCCGTCATGGATTAAAATCCTGCAGCGCACGCAAGGTCCCCCTGCTCAAGCCAGCGCATGTCCAGGCCCGTCTGAAGTTTGCCAATGACCATATGGATGATCCAGAGGAGGAATGGGAGAAGGTCATGTGGTCTGATGAGACAAAAATAGAGCTTTTTTGGTCTAAACTCCACTCGCCGTGTTTGGAGGAAGAAGAAGGATGAGTACAACCCCAAGAACACCATCCCAACCATGAAGCATGGAGGTGGAAAACATCATTCTTTGGGGATGCTTTTCTGCAAAGGGGACAGGACGACTGCACTGTATTGAGGGGAGGATTGGATGGGGCCATGTATCGCGAGATCTTGGTCAACAACCTCCTTCCCTCAGTAAGAGCATTGAAGATGGGTCGTGTGCTGGGTCTTCCAGCATGACAACGACCCAAATCACACAGCCAGGGCAACTAAGGAGTGGCTCCGTAAGAAGCATCTCAAGGTCCTGGAGTGGCCTAGCCAGTCTCCAGACCTGAACCCAATAGAAAATCTTTGGAGGGAGCTTAAAGTCCGTATTGCCCAGCGACAGCCCTGAAACCTGAAGGATCTGGAGAAGGTCTGTATGGAGGAGTGGGCCAAAATCCCTGCTGCAGTGTGTGCAAACCTGGTCAAGACCTACAGGAAACGTATGATCTCTGTCAATTGCAAACAAAGGTTTCCTGTACCAAATATTAAGTTCTCTGCTTTTCTGATGTATCAATACTTATGTCATGCAATAAAATGCAAATTAATTACTTAAAAATCATACAATGTAATTTTCAGGATTTTTGTTTTAGATTCCGTCTCTCACAGTTGAAGTGTACCTATGATAAAATTACAGACCTCTACTTGCTTTGTAAGTAGGAAAACCTGCAAAATCGGCAGTGTATCAAATACTTGTTCTCCCCACTGTAAGAGGCGAGTGCAGATTTTTCCCCATATCATGCGCAGTAAATATTGTTGTTGCCAATCTTGCCATCATCATGTCCCTTACATGAGACAGATTGCACAGTAGACACATGGCTGTTGACGCTGTTGGGTTTTCTCCCGCTTTATCAATCATGTTCCTACTGCCTACCCGATAGCAGACCGCCATCACACATTGTTGTATCTATTCAGTTAAGAACAAATTGTTATTTACAATGACGGCCTACACCGGCCAAACCCGGACGACACTGGGCCAATTGTGCGCCACCCTATGGGACTCCCAATCACGGCCAGTTGTGATACAGCCTGGAATCGAACCAGGGGGTCTGTAGTGACGCCTCAAGCACTGAGATGCAGTGCCTTAGACCGCTGCGCCACTCGGGAGCCCTAACTGCCCTATGCTGCCACTGATCGCTCTGCGGCTCCTCCCATCACACCAAAGACACTGTGGCTGTCAACATCTGGTTCCCAGCCCAGCCCTCCTCCCAGAGGGACCAGGCCCCCCTGAATGAACCATCTGTATGTTGGACAAGGCCATTCAAGGCCCCCTGCCTTGGGGGGCTGTTCTGGAGACAGCATGTGGCAGAAGGGAACAGCTACATGTGTGCTTGTACCCTTAAAGCAAGCCTCTTGCTGGACTATGGGAAATCAATGGGACCCACCATCCCCTGGGTGGGGATACACCCCTGCTAGTTCACCCATGCTTTTCCTTGCTAGGTCAGAGAGATCTGAGGATATTGGCTAGATGGTTAATGGTCCAGACAGCAGCTCAGACTATGAACAACAAAAAGCAATTAGCATGTGACAGAGAGGGCAGATCAGTCCTCCAGGTAACCCATGGGCTTGATTCCGTCTGAGAGAAGAAGTCAGTTTATTCCCCTGGTGCTATAGACTTCTATGTGCTGAGCACTGCACACCACAGGCTGACCTGACCATCTGTTTTTATTCCAAAGTGTTTATGTTACACTTCTGTGGAGTGTGATCCAACAGATACACTTTATTATATTGTGATGGAGAAGAAGATACATTAAACTCCAAGGAGACAGGAATGTATGACCTATGGCTAACTGTTAACACCTCCCTGACTGTGAAGCAGAAACAAGAGACCTCTCACACTGCCTTTGAGAGCCCTCACTGACTTTACTGGGTTTACTGTCATCATACTTTACAATCAGCCCTGTGATATTTGATGTAGCTGAACGAGTGTGTTTATCCTGTCATTGATGTGAGTTATCAGGCTGCTTCCTTATCCTGGTCAAATCCTGTCTCAGACAAGTGTCCGAGCGGCCAGGGCTCAAACCATGTCAATAATGCATTTAAGTGTCTACGAGGGTGAGCGCTGAGAATCCACTTGTGTGGCGCTTAATTCAATCGGATTCAGCTGAATGGAAAGTGTTGACCACGCTCCCAGGGGGCAGTGAAGTTTGGAGATGGGAGAAAACAGGTTGGCAGGTGGAAAATGCCATAGGCGACTGCTCTGGACAGATGAGGCTGTCTACATTACTCCACTGACTTGGCCACTTACGTACTACAGTTGCAGCTTATCACATCTAAGTTGGAGGAGCGAAGCCAGGCGTTCACACACAATATGAATTGTTTTACTGAACATATTTTTCCACATTAAATCCTATTCTTTATGGGATTGTGCTCCACCCCTCCCACAACAGCCCAATATAGGCAGGCAGCTTTGTTTCTGCATCTCAAACCGCCACACAACAACAACTCATCTAAATTGCTCTCCTCTCGCCTCTCGATGTTGTATGTGATTTGTGGTGATGGCTGAATATAAGTGTTTCATCAGGCACACACATGGTCTCGGAGAGGCTCCAAGGTTTTTACACTGGGCTGGGGCAAGGAAATCCACACATAGCCTCAGGACATCACATATAGAAAGTTATTATGCCAAATTCCTTTTTCAAATCTATGCACCAGAGTAGACTTTCTGTCTGTATTGCACATAACCATAAATAGCAGCTGGGCCCCCACCAGGTGATACCGATTACATTTACATTACATTTTTAGTCATTTAGCAGACGCTCTTAACCAGAGCGACTTACAGGAGCAATTAGGGTTAAGTGCCTTGCTCAAGGGCACATTAACGTCATTTAGCAGACGCTCTTAGCCAGAGCGACTCACAAATTGGTGCGTTCACCCTATAGCCAGTGGGATAACCACTTTACACAATTTGGGGGGGGGGGGGGGGGGGGGGGGGTTAGAAGGAATACTTTATCCTATCCCGAGGTATTCCTTAAAGAGGTGGGGTTTCAAATGTCTCCGGAAGTGGTGAGTGACTCCTCCGCTGTCCTGGCGTCGTGAGGGAGCTTGTTCCACCATTGGGGTGTGCCAGAGCAGCGAACAGTTTTGACTGGGCTGAGCGGGAGCTGTGCTTCCGCAGAGGAAGGGTGGAGCCAGCCTAGGCCAGAGGTGTGATGAACGCCAATGTCCTCGCGTTTGGGTGTAGGGACTGATCAGAGCCTGAAGGTACAGAGGTGCCGTTCCCCTCACTGCTCCATAGGCAAGCACCCATGGTCTTGTAGCGGATGCGAGCTTCAACTGGAAGCCAGTGGAGTGTGCGGAGGAGGGGGGGGTGACGTGAGAGAACTTGGGAGGTTGAACACCAGACGGGCTGCGGGCATTCTGGATGAGTTTGTAGGGGTTTAATGGCACAGGCAGGGAGCCCAGCCAACAGCGAGTTGCAGTAGTCCAGAGACGGGAGATGACAAAGTGCCTGGACCAGGACCTGCGCCGCTTCCTGTGTAAGGCAGGGTCGCACTCTCCGAATGTTGTAGAGCATAGAACCTGCAGGAGCGGGGTCCACGCCTTGATGTTGGCGGAGAACGACAGGGTGTTGTCCAGGGTCACGCCTAGGCTCTTCGCACTCTGGGAGAGGAGGACACAGCGGGAGTTTGTCAACCGTGATGGCGAGATCATGGAAACGGGCAATCCTTCCCCCGGGAGGAAGAGCAGCTCCGTCTTGCCAGGGTTCAGCTTGAGGTGGTGATCCGTCATCCATACTTGATATGTCTGCCAGACATGCAGAGATGCGATGTTCGCCACCTGGTTATCAGAAGGGGGAAAGGAAAGATTAGTTTGTGTATCGTCAGCGTAGCAATGATAGGAGAGACCATGTGAGGATATGACAGAGCCAAGTGACTTGGTGTATAGGGAGAAAAAGGAGAGGGCCCAGAACCAGATCCCTGGGGGACACCAGTGGGTGAGAGCACGTGGTGCGGAGACAGCTTCCCGCCACGCCACTTGGTATGGGAGCGACCCGGTCAGGTAGGACGCAATCCAGGAGTGAGCCGCGCCGGAGATGCCCATCTCGGAGAGGGTGGAGAGGAGGATCTGATGGTTCACAGTATCAAAGGCAGCAGCAGACAGGTCTAGAAGGACAAGAGCAGAGGAGAGAGAGTTAGCTTTAGCAGTGCGGAGAGTCTCCGTGACACAGAGAAGAGCAGTCTCAGTTGAATGACCCAGTCCTGAAACCTGATTGGTTTGGATCAAGAAGGTCATTCTGAGAGAGAATAGTGCAAGAGAGTTGGGGCTAAAGACGGCAAGGCTGCACGCTCAATAGTTTTGGAAAGAAAAGAAAGAAGGGATACTGGTCTGTAGTTGTTGACATCAGTGGGGTCGAGAGTGGTTGGTTTTTTTGAGGAGGGGAGCAAACTCTCGCTCTCTTGAAGACGGAAGGGACATGGCCAGCGGTCAAGGATGAGTTGATCAGCGAGGTGAGGTAGGGGAGAAGGTCCACCGGAGATGGTCTGGAGAAGGGAGGAGGGGATTGGGGTCAAGCATGGCAGGGTTATGGAAGGCGAGGTGGGCAAGACTCAGTATGAGGCTCCCAGACAGTCCCCTGCATTGACCTGAGAGAGTGGGCACCGAACACCTGCCAAATCACCTTTTAAAAATGTCTCCTGACTGAGTTGCTATTACATGTAGTAAGTGTGAAGAGAGTTATCCACACTCTATGGCTGTAGATGGACTGGCTCAGAAGATAAGCAGACTAAAGGTCAACATTGACTTCCTCTGTCAGTCTGTGAGTCTGTTAGTTGCTCTGTGTGTCTGTCTGTGAATGCAGCAGTGTCCTTGCCCTTCAAACTGATTAGGAGCCCTCCATACTGGAGAAGAGGAGCTGTGAATCAATGCAATACTAACATGCTGCTGGGACACTTGCGATATTAGATAAATATACTGGGGAGGAAACTATCATGGATGCCAAACTCCCCTCCCTCCCACTTTCTCTCTATCTATTTAACCTCTGTTTCTCTCCCTTTCTATCTTGATATTGTGTGATGTTCAACATCCAGGCTCTGTCGTAGCCGGCCGCGACCGGGAGACCCATGGGGCGGCGCGCAATTGGCCCAGCGTCGTCCAGGGTAGGGGAGGGAATGGCCGGCAGGGATGTGGCTCAGTTGATAGAGCATGGCGTTTGCAACGCCAGTGTTGTGGGGTTTGATTCCCACAGGGGGTATGAAAAAAAAAAAAAAAAATGTATTGCACTAACTGTAAGTCGCTCTGGATAAGAGCGTCTGCTAAATGACTAAAATGTAAATGTAAATGTAAATGTAGCCTAGCTAGGTAGATGACTTAGTGAGTTGGACTGAGTAATTACCTTAAAATCCTCAAATACGTTTTATTGTATTTCAAAATCTCAATCAAATACGATTTATTTGTACAATCATGCCGAATACAATTGCGTGTAGACCTTACCGTGAAATGCTTACTTATTTGCATCACTACACTCAGTTTACAAGGCATTTTAGTTGTTGTTGTTTTATTCTATTATGGGCCCTGGGGGGACTCTCAGTTTCACATGGACCAGACAGGAAGAAAGCCTTCCAGTAATGATGAAATGTCTATTTTGCCAATAGGCTTTGAAGAACGCTACTCTGGGCCTTTAGAGTGAAGCCGCTGGGTGGATGAAGTGGTGGAGGGTAGGGATTGTCTATAATAGAGGAAATTATATTTCTGTAAAAGGTGGAAAGTGGAAAGGGAACCACTGCAACAGATTGACCACACGTAGCGTTGGGTTTTAATCTATTCCCTCTCCCACATCAACCGCAGGCTGTGAAATTAAACACAGCACCCGCTGAGGTGATTGCTCTTGTTATTTGGGGGGGGGGGACGCACACGTGCGTACCAACGCGGTAATTCAATTAGTGCCTTTAATAATCTTCTCCAGAGCCATATATTTCTAAATACATGACTATGATCTTCTCTACATCCCTAGTCTGATGTGGTGTGACACTATGCAGACATATAGGCTGCACTGCACAAAGCCCCATCAGACAGAAATGTCTGAGTTTTGTGTTCATTAGGAGCTTTCTCTCTCCTCGCTCAGATCTCTCATCAATCCCTGCTCAGTCAGGAACATCAGGATCAATTAAGTAAACTTCCATTACATAGGACAGGAAAATTAGAAGAAAATGCATGAATAATGGATCATAAACAATAAAAACAGGACTCTCTGCTCCCCAAATCTACAATGAGCCCCCATACTGATACCCCCCATCTTGATTGGATTAAATATAAAAGGTGAGTGGGCTACTGAAATGTCAGGAGGAAAAACTTAGAGCGGGTAGGAGCGGGTAGGGCCTGGTGGCAGCAGCCTGCCTTACTGGAGTAGCTGCCCCTCTTTAATATAAATGTCAGGGACGAGTGGGTAGGGTAAGAGGGGGAGGGAAGAGGAGAGGAGGGGAAGATGGGGGGAGGAGGGAAGAGGTGAGGAAGGGAAGGGTGGAGGGAAGAGGAGGGAAGATGAGGGGTAGGGAAGAAAGAGGGAGGGGAAGATGGGGGAGGAAGGAAGAAGAGAGGAGGGAAGGGAACAGGAGGGAGGGAGGGAAGAGAAGGAGAGGAGGGAGGAAGAAAGAAGGGGAGGGAAGAGGAGGGAGGGGAAGAAGAGGGAGGGAGAGAGGGGGGAGAAAGAGGGGGGAGGGAAGAGAGGAGGGAAGAGGAGAGGAGGGAAGAGGAGGGGAGGAGAAGACGGCGGGAAGAGGAGAAGGGAAGGAGGGGACGTGGAGGAGAAGGGAAGAGGAGGGGAGGGAAGAGGAGAGGAGGGAAGGGGAGGGGGAGGGAAGAGGAGGGAAGAGGAGGGGAGGGAAGAGGGGGGAGGGAAGAGGAGAGGAGAAAAGAGGAGAGGAGATGAGAGAGAGAGAAGAGTAGAGGAGGGAAGAGGATGTGGAGGGAAGAGGAGGGGAGGGAAGAATGGAGGGGGGGAGGGGAAAGAGTAGAGAGGGAAGAGGGTAGGAGCGGCAAAGAGGAGAGGAGAGGAGAGGAGGGGAGGGAAGAGGAGGGGAGGGAAGAGGAGAGGAGGGAAGAGGGGGAGCGGAAGGTAGAGAGGGAAGAGGGGGGAGGGAAGAGGAGAGGAGGGAAGAGTGAAGAGGGGGGAGGGAATGGGATGAGGGGAGGGAAGAGGAGGGGGAGGGGAGGGAAGAGGGGGGGAGGGAAGAGGAGGGGAGGGAAGAGGAGAGGGGGTAAGGGAAAGGGAGGGAGGTAAAGGAGGGGGGAGGGCAAAGGAGGGGAGTGAACAAGAGCGAGGAGAGAGGGACGATGAGGAGGGGAGGGAAGAAGGAGGGTGGAGGGAAGAGGAGAGGAGGGAAGGGGAGGGGGGCGAGGAAGAGGAGGGAAGAGGAAGAGAGGGGAAGAAGAGGGAGGAACGAGGGGGGAGGGAAGAGGAGGTGAGGGAAGAGGGGGGGAGGGAAGAGGATAGTAGGAGGAGAGAGAGGGAAGTGGGGGAGGAGAAGAGGAGAGGAGGAAATAAATAAAGAACGGAAAGGGGGGGAGGGAAGAAGAGGGGATGGAAAGTGGAGGGAGGAAGAAGAGAGGAGAGAAGAGGGTGGGAGGGAAGAGGAGAGGAGGAGAGTGGGGAAGAGGTGGGAGAGGATGGAAGAGGAGAGGAAGGGACAGGAGAGGAGGGAAGAGAGATGAGGGGAAGAGGAGTGGCGGAAAGCGGGGGGATCGTGAGGAGAGGAGGAAGAGGAGGAAGAGGAGAGGAGGGGTATGGGAAGCAGGAGGGAGGGAGAGGGAGCAAGAGGGGGAAGGAAGAGGAGGAGATGAGGGAGGAGAGGAGAGGAGGGAAGAGGAGGGAGGGAAAGAGGATAGGAGAGGAGGAAGAGGTGGAGGAAGAGGAGGGGGGAGTGATAAGAGGAGGAGTGAGAGAAGAGGATGAGGAGGGTAGGAGGGAGAGGAGAGGAGGGAAGAGGGAGAGAACAGGAGAGCGAGGGAGAGTAGAGGTGAGGAGGAGGAGAGGAGAGGAGTGGAGAGGTGAGAGGAAGAGGGAGGCAGATGGAGATGAGAGGCAGAGGAGAAGAGAGACCGGTGGAGGAGAGGAGAGGAGAGGCAGAGAAGAGGAGAGGAGAGGAGCGGACGAAGAGGTTGCTTCTCTTCCTCACTGAAGGTTTAAGAATCCAGGAGCGGATGCAATCAAGGATCTCTGCCTCTCCGTAGAGGAGAGTAACGACTGCATTAGCCTCTGTCCTTTCCATCTGAATATTTAGGGAAGTTGAGCATGACAGTGAAAGGAGAGGCCAAAACCCCTGTTATTTAGGACGAGTTTCACAAATTACACAGAGGAGAGGAGAAAGGTGTGAGATTGTGCCTTGAAGCAACTTAAGAAGAGGAGATGAGAGGGAGCTGAGGATGGGTATGTCATGGAGAGTCGAGGGCATAAGAGGGAGTCTTGCACAGGGAGGTATTCAGAAATAGCTCAATGTGATGTCCACATGCAGGATTGTCAACTATGGAATCACTGTATGGCATGCAATTCATCAGAGTGAAGATAAGGATTCTGCTCTCCCCTAAATTGCCCATTTTTAATTATTTTTTAATTTGTTAATTTTACCTTTCCATCTAGACATAGTCAGTTAAGACCATATCTTATTGAGCAGACCAGTCATTGAGAGGCCAAAACCGGAGTTTGATTTCAGAGTGGAGTATTTCATATCCGTTTTCTTCTAGCTCCCCCCCTTTTTTTATTGTTTTAGGCTCACTAGTGATCATTGTGCTTGTGTCAGTAAATGCCGTAAATAACAGTGGAACAGGCATTAGTTACTGGAGAAGTGGAGCCACAGTACTGGAGAGTCGAAGGCGAGCTCCGTGAACCGGCATCTCCTCTACGACAGGAGGTAATTCAGAGGGAGTGGTTCAATGTGATGTCCAAAATGTGAGCTTGTCAAATATGGAAGAAAATGTATATGTATCCCCCCCCCCACCCCCACTCCCCCCCCCCCCCCCCCCACCCCCCCCCCCCCTCCAGGAAGTACTTTTACCCCCCCCCCCCCTATTTTTTAATTTTTTTTTTTTTGTTTAATTTTTAACCTTATTTACTAGGCAATTCATTATAGAAACCAATTCTTATTTATTTACAATGACGGCCTACAACCGCCAAACCCGGATGGTTCTCTGAGACCAGAGTGGAGTTATTCTCATATCCGTTTTCTTCTAGCTCCTTTTTTATTGTTTTAATCTCTCCTGAGTGATCATTTTGTCAGTTCAGTAATGCCAGTAAATTTAACAAGGTGGATAGGTTAGTTTGGGGATAGGACAAACAGTAATTAAACTGTTTTCGCTGTAGCTGCTCCGTGACCAGGCATTCTCCCGTCTTTTTCCCTGCCCCCCCCCCCCCCCCCCCCCCACCCTCCTTCTCTCATCTCTCCCCCCTCTCCGCATTCGAATTTCTTCATTTTAAAGGGCATATATTGGCATGGTAAACATATGTTAACATTGTCAAGTTCAAGTGAAATAAACAATAAACATTAACATTAAACATTACACCACAAAAGTTTCCAAACGAAAGACATTTCAAATGTCAGTATATGTCACTAGTTTAAAGTAAAAAGGGAAAATAAATAAACCAATAAATAATGGGTTTGTATTTACAACGGTGTTTGGTTTCTTCACGGCTTTGGCCTTTCTTGTGGCAACAGGTCACAATCTGCTGCTGATGATGGCGATACTGTGGTATTTCACCCAATAGATATTGGGACTTTTACAAATTTGGTTTGTTTTCTAATACTTTTTGTGGATCTGTGTAATCGAAGGAAATATGGGTCTCTAATATGGGTCATACATTGGGTCTAGAGGTTAGAGGAAGTGTCAACTCAGTTTCCACCTCATTTTGTGGGTCAGTGTGGCCCATAGCCTGTCTCCTCTTTGAGAGGCCAGGTAATGCCTACCGGCGGCCTTTCCTCAATTAACAAGGCTCTGCTCACTGAGTCTGTACATAGTCAAAAACTTTCCCTTAACATTTTTGGTCAGTTCACAGTGGTCAGGTACATTCTGCTACTGTGTACGCTCATGTTTGCGGGGCCAAATAGCATTCTAGTTTGGCTCTGTTTCTTTGTAAATTCTGTGATGTGTCAAAAAAAAAAATGTGTCAGGCATTATATTTGTGTTTTCTCATGATTTTGTTTGGGTCCTCACTGTGTGCTGTCTGCTGGGCTCTGTGTGGTCTGTTTGTGTTTGTGAACAGAGCCCTCGGACTCAGCTGCTTAGGGGACTCTTCTCCAGGTTCCTCTCTTCTGTAGGTTATGGCTTTGTTAATGGAAGGTTTGGAATCACTTCCTTTTCTAGTGGTTGTAGAATTTAACAGCTCTTTCTTTTTCTGGATTATGATAATTAGGCAGGTATCGGCGACCTAATTTCTGCTCTGTGCATGCATTATTTGGTGTTTACTTGTACACACCGAGGGATATTTTTGCAGAATCTCAATTTCTGCATGCAGAGTCTCTCTCATCAACAGATCCTCTCTGATTGTAGTTTTAAACTACTTACAACAATTTTCAGATCTGATATGGAGTGGAGGACTATGTATTATCTGAAGGGATGATAGACTGGGGGAGAAAAGGAATAACGGGGACTGTTTCTGAAATATTCTTTGACTGAACATTTTCTCAAAAACTTTGATTTAAAGTGGATTATTTTAAGGAGATGTTATGTTCTGACTTCTGAAGGAATAACATCTTATAATGTTAAAACTTTACTATAAATGATCTGAGTAAGTTATATGTTCTTGCTGTAGTGTGATTTCATTGGCTAAAGAATAAGAGAGCATTTTCACTATGGGGGTCTGACTTTTAGTGCTGTTTTGAAGGTGAATGGTAATGGTGAAGTCTGAAACCTCATGATGTTGCCTAACCCTGAGCTTTAGTGAACATTGTGTAGTGGGGTAATATTTGATATGTATGCATATTATACACAGCCAGGTCACCTGTGACAAGTCAGTACTCGACGTCCATCAATGTCTGAGGATGTCGGGAGATGATGTGGAAATCAGCCACTAGGGGCAACAGTGAGCCAAAGGTTGCATGTTCGAATCCAGTGATAGAAAATTGTTTTAGAGACTTATTATTTTTTATTTTTTTAGTTAACCTATATTTAACTAGGTTTTAAGCCTATCCCAAACCTTAATCCTTACCTTAACCATTCGGAGTTAATGTCTAACCTTAACATTTTGGAGTTAATGCCTAAACTTAAGCCTATCCTTAAAAATGGAGAGTTAATGCCTAAACTTAACCTTAAACACTTCAAAATTTGACTTTGGAACAACTTCAAAATTTGACGTTTGAGAAACATGGATGAACATCTAATTCTGAAATAAGACTGTGAGAGCTTGTTGATTATATACCTCACACGTGACACATGATAAGACTATGCAATTAATGGACAAAGTCTATAAAAATTTAAAAGTATATCTGACTCCATTTAACATTATGTGCAATCTAGTATTATGTGTTTAGCTGACTAAGATCAAGGAATGGTCATGAGAAGCGAAAATCAAAGCAAGTATTATTTCATTTGAATGGATTCAAATACAAGGCATAAAGCTTAAGATAAAAGGAAATACTGACATTAACAAAATATAATTCCTAGGCATATACACTCCCGGTCAAAAGTTTTAGAACAACTACTCATTCAAGGGTTTTTCTTAATTTTTTAAACTATTTTCTACATTGTAGAATAATAGTGAAAACATCAAAACTATGAAATAACACATATGGAATCATGTAGTAACCAACAAAGTGTTAAACAAATCAAAATATATTTTATATTTGAGATTCTTCAAATAGCCACCCTTTGCCTTGATGACAGCTTTGCACACTCTTGGCATTCTCTCAACCAGCTTCACCTGGAATGCTTTTCCAACAGTCTTGAAGGAGTTCCCACATATGCTGAGCACTTGTTGGCTGCTTTTCCTTTACTCTGTGGTCCGACTCATCCCAAACCATCTCAATTCTGTTGAGATCAGGGGATTGTGGAGGCCAGGTCATCTGATGAAGCACTCCATCACTCTCCGTCTTGGTAAAATAGCCCTTACACAGCCTGGAGGTGTGTTGGGTCATTGTCCTGTTGAAAAACAAATGATAGTCCCACTAAGCCCAAACCAGATGGGATTGCATATTGCTGCAGAATGCTGTGGTAGCCATGCTGGTTAAGTGTGCCTTGAATTCTAATTAAATCACAGACAGTGTCACCAGCAAAGCACCCCCACACCATAACACCTCCTCCTCCATGCTTTACTTGTGGGAAATACACATGCAGAGATCCTCCGTTCACCCACACCACATCTCACACGCCGATTGGAACCAAAAATCTCCAATTTGGACTCCAGACCAAAGGACAAATTTCCACCGGTCTAATGTCCATTGCTCGTGTTTCTTGGCCCAAGCAGGTCTCTTCTTCTTATTGGTGTCCTTTAGTAGTTGTTTCGGTGCAGCAATTCAACCATGAAGGCCTGATTCTGTCATGATTTAACTGGATTTGAACCCAAATGCAGACAACTACACCGAGCCAGAGAAGGTTTAACAGGTTTATTTACAAAGTTCAATTTGTCCAGGTTTCCAATAATAGGGGAAGAGCAAGTCCAGGTTTACAGGGAGGGTAACAGATCCAGGTTCAGAGCAGGTGTGGTACCGTAATGTCCTAGTGTCCGTGGTGAGTCCAAAAGGGAGGTCCGGTAGTGGAAAGCAGGATGGTGGTGGCAGGAGTGAAGCGGAGGCAGGAGTCAGGTTCCAATAATCTGTGGCACAGGAGAAAAGTAACTAGAACAGGCCAAAAACACAAAGGGCGAAAACAAGCAGGTTGAGTCAACAGCGAAACTAACATGGTCGTCTTGACTATGATCTGACGATGAGTGGCAAGTTTGACCGGGTCTTAAAGGCTGAGGTGATTATGGTGAATGAGCTGCAGCTGGAACCCTGACTCCCGCACACCAGACTTCACTCCTGCAATCAAGGACAGACAGAGGGGAGGGGGAGAGCAGAGAGAGAGCTACCTAGCAGCAGTAGGCCTAACATATTCACACAGTTTCCTCTGAACAGTTGAGGTTGAGATGTGTCTGTGACTTGAACTCTGTAAAGCATTTATTTGGGCTGCAATTTCTGAGGCTGGTAATTTCTCTGGGACTTCCATTCCTGTGGCGGTCCTCGTGAGAGCCAGTTTCATCATAGCGCTTGACAGTTTTTGCGACTGCACTTGAAGAAACTTTAAAGGTTCTTGAAATGTTCCGTATTGACTGACCTTCATGTCTTAAAGTAATGATGGACTGTCATTTCTCTTTGCTTATTTGAGCTATTCTTGCCATAATATGGACTTGGTCTTTTACCAAATAGGGCTATCTTCTGTATACCCCCCCTACCTTGCCACAACACAAATGATTGGCTAAAACGCATTAAGAAGGAAAGAAATTCCACAAATTAACTTTTAACAAGGCACACCTGTTAATTGAAATGCATTCCAGGTGACTACCTCATGAAGCTGGTTGAGAGGGGGTCACATCTATGTGTGATGATCTGAGGGGGTGGGCTGGGTAGGACATTTGCATACAGTGTCATCAGAGTTTACTCTGAACAACTACAAGTAACCAAAGAGATCATACATCCATATAGATAGCTTCAAAGTTCTATTCAGAGGACAAGTTTCAGATAGATACCAAACATGACTGCTGTAGGATTATTCTATCACACATTCAATAGTCAGTCATCTGGATCCTGTAGAGGGAGAGTTACATTTTGGCCCCTGAGAGGGGGGAAGGGTGTACTGGTCATTGGGCATTGTCTTGGGCCATTTGCCATGCGGCCGGAGGTGACAGAGAGCACATAAATTGGGGCTGAGCATACAAATCCCCCCTGGACAGAAGCTGTACATGGACAGCCTGTGTCCAATACAGGAATAAACGGCCCGCACCACATGAGAGTTCATTCTTGAGTCTTCAATACAGTTTATGGAACCCAACCTCTAGTCCTTGGGCCCATGGCATCAGAAGTGTCTTCCGGTGGACCGTTGACAATGCGCTGTAGACATGCAAATGTCCGTAGGTACACATTCCTTCAAACAAGCTCAATAAAACGTCATTCTTTGTTAAGGGCAGAGAGATTACATCAGTTCAATCAGTTCTCAACATTTGATGGTCAGATTGGTTGGTCTGGTCGATGGTATCCTCAAAGTTTATCAAGTATGAATCAGATGGATATAACATGAAATGAAAGGCCATTAAATGCATAATTATTGTTACACTCTATCATAAGTGTTCAATTGTACTTTTTTTCTGAGAAAGAGAGAATGTTCAAATTGAAATAGCGTTCCCCTCAGGAAGAATTTGTCTTGAAAATATAAAAAACATTACAAATCATCTCAATTCGTGAGTTTAGATTAATAGAAACAGAACATAATAATAACACATCATGTTAAAAGCACAAAGCAATAAAATGTTCTGTGAAACAGATGGATAACAACATTAAAGGTGGTAACACGTATGTCTATGTGTAGTGAGAATTACTATTAATCAATATTAGAATTTTTAAAACAAATGTATTTGGTTGCTGAATTATCTCCATGTTCTCCGCCGACAGGTCATACGAGGAATTGCAATTTCTAAACCAGAAGAGGGTCTGCAAAGTAAATGTGTTGAAATGTGTTTAGACCCAATCAGGAAGTAATGACTTCATCTTTAAACATGGATTAACCTTTTACTGCAGTGGACTAAATCAGGGTCACAGAGTGTTTCTTGGTAGTCTTAAACAAATCTACTTTGAAACAAAAGTATACACCTCACACACATGGTTATGGGCTTAAAAAAATAAGACACCTGTACCATGTCAGATATAGAGGTGAAATGTATTACAATTTGAATTTGTATCCCAATATTACTCTTTATATACATCACAGAAGACTGAAATATAACAAAACTGTTTAACATAGAAACAACGGATTTTCTGTGTTTATCTAAAAAAACAAAATAGTTAATTATGAAATTATGAAACATATGAAAAACATTTCACACATGGGGCCACTAGGTCATTTGACTGCAGGAATAGGCTACATGGTATCTGACTAAGTCACTGTTCTGTCTCTGGAGACAGAGCTGTCGTATGTAACAAAATTAATTTCACACCTTACAAAATAACATTCAAATATTAATAAAAAACAATGCTATCTTTAGCAAGTCAACTTCTATCAAATGAGGATGATAGCAACATTCTAAATAAAACTTGAGAGTGAAATCCAAAGATCACCCACTGTTTGTTTGAATCAAATATGGATAATTCAGCAGTTTGTTATCCCAAGGTGCGGGGGTTTTAGGTATAAGGCCACTTAGTGAAGGATATAAGATGACCCCCTCCTCTTGAACACACACATCAAGGTGGGTGTGGTCAACAGGAAGATTTAACCATAGGCATCATATGCACATCCACATACAGTACAGTGCCTTCAGAAAGTATTCACACCTCTTGACTTTTTCCACATTTTGTTGTCTTAGCGCCTGGATTTAGAGATTTTGTGTCACTTGGCTACACCCAATACCCTATAATGTCAAAATTAATTATATTTTTACAAATTAATTAAAAATGAAAAGCTGAAATGTCTTGAGCCAATAAGTATTCAACCCCTTTGTTATGACCAGCCTAAATAAGTTCAGGAGTACAAACTTAAGTCATATTATAAGTTGCATGGATAATAGTGTTTAACATGATTTTTGAATGACTACCTCATCTCTGTACCCCACACATACAATTATCTGTAAGGTCCCTCAGTCGAGCAGTGACTTTCAAACACAGATTCAACCACAAAGACCAGACATTGAAAATCCCTTTAACCATGGTGAAGTTATTCATTACACTTTCGATGGTGTATCAATACACCCAGTCACTACAAAGATACGTCCTTTTTTAACCCAGTTGCCGGAGAGGAAGGAAACCGCTCAGGGATTTTGCTATGAGACCAATGGTGACTTTAAAACAGTTACAGAGTTGAATGGCTGTGATAGGAGAAAACCGAGGATGGATCAACAACTTTGTAGTTACTCCACAATGCTAACCTAAATGACAGAGTGAAAAGAAGGAAGCCTTTACAGAATAAAAATGATTACAAAACATGCATCCTGTTTGCAATAAGGCACTAAAGTAAAACTGCAAAAAATGTGGCAAAGAAATTAACTTTATGTCTTGAATGAAAGGATTATGTTTGAGGCAAATCCAACACAACACATCACTGAGTACCACTCTTCATATTTTCAAGCATGGTGGCTGCATTATGTTATGGGTATGCTTGTCATCGGCAAGGACTAGGGAGGTTTTTTTTGGATAAAAATAAACAGAATAGAGCTAAGCACAGGCAAACTCCTGGTTCATTCTGCTTTCCAACAGACACTGGGAGACAAATTCACCTTTCAGCAGGGCAATAACCCAAAACACTTGCTTACCAAGACAATATTGAATGTTCCTGAATGGCCTAGTTACAGTTTTGACTTAAATCAGCTTCAAAATCTGTGGCATGACTAGAAATGGTCTGTCTTGCAATGATCAACAACCACCTTGACAGAGCTTGAAGAATGTTAAAAATAATAATGTGCAAATATTGTACAATTCAGGTGTGCAAAGCTGTTAGAGTGTCACGCCCTGGCTCGGTGGACTCTTAAATGTTGAGCCAGGGTGTGGAGTTTCTGTTACATTTTCTATGTTTTCGTTCTAGATCGTTTAGATCTATGTTGGCCAGGGTGGTTCCCAATCAGAGGCAGCTGTAGCTCGTTGTCTCTGATTGGGGACCATACTTAGGCAGCCTGTTTTCACTAGTTTATTGTGGGATCTTGTTCCGAAAGGTTTGTGTTGTAACCTAGGACTTCACGTATCGTTTGTTTATTGTTTTGGTTCGTGTTGTGTACACTGAATAAAGAATGTACGCTTATCACGCTGCGCCTTGGTCTGAGTCTTCATCTGTCGACGATCGTGACATAGAGACTTACCTAGAAAGAGTCACAGCTGTACTCGCTGCCAAATGGGATTCTAACATGTATTGACTCAGGGGTGTGAATGCTTATGTAAATGAGATATTTATGTTCTTCATTTTCAATAAATTTGCAAAAATGTCTAAAAACATGTTTTCACTTTGCCATTATGGGTTATTGTGTTTTTTTTAAATCAATTGTGAATCCAGGCTGTAACACAACAGAATGTGGAATAAGTCAAGGTGTATGAATACTTTCTGAAGGCACTGTAAGCCATTTTGTCAAGCATTGTGTGTGACGACAAAGGGAGAACAGTTCAATTTAATGTGACCACCGCACAAGGGTTGAAATTGTTTCGGCATAACCTAAAACAAGACATGTTAGCAGTGTGTTAGTAAGCATGTCAGTATAATTCTTGAGCAAAAATTCTGGTTATTCTCAAGACAGGACAGAAACATTCAACAAGTAAGAAATGTAACATATAACGTACATGGAATATATAATGTAGACAAACGTAGGCCTATATATGGGACAAAGTGAAGGAGTTGCTTTGTCACTTCAATAATGTTTACATATCTTGCACTACTCATCTCATATGTATATACTGCATTCTATTCCATAATATTCTACTGTATCTTAGTCAATGCCACTCTGTCATTGCTTGTCCATATATGTACATATTCTTAAATCCCATTCCTTACTAATTTTGTGTGTATTGGGTATATGTTGTGAAATTGTTAGATATTACTTGTTAGATATTACTGCACTGTTGAAGCTAGAAGCACAAGCATTTTGCTACACCCGCTATAACATCTGCTAAACACATGTATGTGACAAATTGATTTGATTTGATTTGATCAAGGACTTCTATCAAAGTCAGCTCAAAAGGGGGAATATCATAATCTCCCACTAAAAACGCATTAAAATCCACTGTTTCATATTGAGAGCTGAGTTTGGTATGAAAAACCAGCCAGGCCGACGTGATTCTCTTTTATCGTGCACATAAAAGGGACGTTGAGCCGAAGCTAAGAAATTCATCCAAGGACTCAGCTTTTCATAGTGTCAGTGATTAGCTAAAATGCTCGAAAAGTACATAACAGCAATAGGTTGAGTCAGAAAAAGTTAAAATCTGAAATCAAAGTAATCTTTACCGTGTAAGGGAAAATAGTCAATCATCATTATAACAACAAGCAAACATATGTAAACATAGGCAACTCCTATCCATTACCTTAGACCATCCTATGTAGCCTATAAATAAACAGCCACCTGGCCAGCCACTGGCTAGCAGAGGGGTGAGACAAAACTCATAACTCACACACATATTCACATCTCAGATGGATTTGGCCATATGCACAATACGCATAGGAACACAAACTATTCAACGAAATCACACTCAGAAATTGAACACAACTGATTACTACACAAGATTAAAATAGTTAAATGTTATAAAAACATACATGTATGCTTGAGACTACAATGTCTCTGCCTACCCAGCTATGTTAGAATGACAGGTTTTGTAGGGTAAGTAGCTCTATAATTACCCGCTCAAACCACGCATTGAGAGGTTGTCTATAGATTGTAATTGCTAGTTCAAATCTGTCCTATGCGCAACCAAGACAACCACAGCATAATAAACGCCCATGTTTCCAAAAAACACTACGGTCTGTCCAGTGATCTCGTTGTCAGTTAAAACTTGCTATTCATGTTTAAAAAAAGGAACGGTTCACGAATTAGAGTTCAACAAATATAAATATATCTGAGCACTGTAGCTTGGCCTGTCTGGTTGCTGGAGAGAGGCATGGATGCGGCCGCCACCAGGGACTGAGGAGTCCTATTCAAGTCTGAAACATTTGCTCTGTCTAGTTTAAGATGCTAGATGACCCGTCCTGTGACGGCAGTACATTGACTGGGAGTGTAAGAGTCTACACCTTTTCAGAAATATCTGGGGTCACGGCCCCTCCCCAAATCCCAACAAGTTTTCACTACACTTCCCGTTCTTTGCAGTGAGTACACTGTGTAATGTGCTGTTTAATAATAACATAGTTAGATAAAACGGAACATGTCTGGTTAGGATATCCTTCCTAGATTCAATATTAGTGGCCTATCCAACAATTCCTTGGAATGTTTTATCTGCAGGTGGGAGCCTGAGTTGCGTGTTAGCATTGTCCGTAGCATGTCATTGTCACGTGATGGGGTTTCTTGGCCAGAATATTAATAAAAGAGTTTCCACAGCCGCGCTGCGTACTGCTCGAAAGGTTATTGGGTGCCTTATCCTTCTTGACCTCATTTCTACCAGCATGTTAAATGTGCAACCAGAGGGAAAAAACTCTAGACCACCTTTACTCCACACAGAGAGACGCGTACAAAGCTCTCCCTCGCCCTCCATTTGCAAATCTGACCATAATTCTATCGTCCTGATTCCTGCTTACAAGCAAAAACTAAAGCAGGAAGCACCAGTGACTCGGTCAATAAAAAAAGTGGTCAGATGAAGCAGATGCTAAGCTACAGGACTGTTTTGCTAGCACAGACTGGAATATGTTCCTGGATTCTTCCGATGGCATTGAGGAGTACACCACATCAGTAACTGTCTTCATCAATAAGTGTATCGATGACGTCGTCCCCACAGTGACTGTACGTACATACCCCAACCAGAAGCCATGGATTACAGAGCCAGACGGATTACCAGGACGTGTACTCCGAGCATGCCCTGACCAACTGGCAAGTGTCTTCACTGACATTTTCAACCTCTACCTGTCTGAGTCTGTAATACCAACATGTTTCAAGCAGACCACCATAGTCCCTGTGCCCAAAAACACTAAGGTAACCTGCCTAAATGACTACCGACCTGTATCACTCACGTCTGTAGCCATGAAGTGCTTTCAAAGGCTGGTCATGGCTCACATCAACACCATTATCCCAGAAATCCTAGACCCACTCCAATTTGCATAAAACACCCCAACAGATCCACAGATGATGCAATCTCTTTTGCGCTCCACACTGCCCTTTCACACCTGGACAAAAGGAACACCTATGTGAGAATGCTATTCATTGACTGCAGCTCAGCGTTCAACACCATAGTGCCCTCAAAGCTCATCACTAAGCTAAGGACCCTGGGACTAAACACCTCCCTCTGCAACTGAATCCTGGACTTCCTGACTGGCCGCCCCCAGGTGGTAAGGGTAGGTATCAACACATCTGCCACGCGGATCCTCAACATGGGGGCCCGTCAGGGGTGCGTGCTCAGTCCCCCCTCCTGTACTCCCTGTTCATTCATGACTGCATGGCCAGGCACGACTCCAACACCATCATTAAGTTTTGCCGATGACACAACAGTGGTAGGCCTGATCACCGACAACGACGAGACAGCCTATAGGGAGGAGGTCAGAGACCTGGCCGTGTGGTGCCAGGACAACAACCTCTCCCTCAACGTGATCAAGACAAAGGAGATGATTGTGGACTACAGGATAAAGAAGAGGACCATTCTCATCGACGGGGCTGTAGTGGAGCAGGTTGAGAGCTTCAAGTTCATAGGTGTCCACATCATCAACAAACTAACATGGTCCAAGCACACCAAGACAGTCATGAAGAGGGCACGACAAAACCTATTCACCCTAAGGAGACTGAAAAGATTTGGCATGGGTCCTCAGATCCTCAAAAGGTTCTACAGCTGCACCATCGAGAGCATCCTGACTGGTTGCATCACTGCCTGGTATGGCAACTGCTCGGCCTCCGACAGCAAGGCACTACAGAGGGTAGTGCGTATGGCCCAGTACATCACTGGGGCCAAGCTTCCTGCCATCCAGGACCTCTATACCAGGCGGTGTCAGAGGAAGGCCCTAAAAATTGTCAAAGACTCCAGCCACCCTAGTCATAGATTGTTCTCTCTGCTACCGCACGGCAAGCGGTACCGGAGCGCCAAGTCTAGGTCCAAGAGGCTTCTAAACAGCTTCTACCCCCAAGCCATAACACTCCTGAACATCTAATCAAATGGCTACCCAGACTATTTGCATTGCCCCCCCACCCTTCTTTTACGCTGCTGCTACTCTCTGTTTATTATCTATGCATAGTCACTTTAATAACTCTATCTACATGTACATATTACCCCAATTACCTCAACTAACCGGTGCCCCCGCACATTGACTCGGTACCGGTACCCCCTGTATAGGCCTCCCGAGTGGCGCAGTGGTCTAAGGCACTGCATTGCAGTGCTAGCTGTGCCACTAGAGATCCTGGTTCGAATCCAGGCTCTGTCGTAGCCGGCCGTGACCGGGAGACCCATGGGGCGGCGCACAATTGGCCCAGCGTCGTCCAGGGTAGGGGAGGGAATGGCCGGCAGGGATGTAGCTCAGTTGGTAGAGCATGGCGTTTGCAACGCCAGGGTTGTGGGTTCGTTTCCCACGGGGGGACAGTATAAAAAAATAAAATAATGTATGCACTCACTAACTGTAAGTCGCTCTGGATAAGAGCGTCTGCTAAATGACTAAAATGTATATAGCCTCGCTATTGTTATTTTTACTACTGCTCTTTAATTATTTGTTACTTTTATTTCGTATTATCTTATATTGTATTTAAATTGGTATTCTTTCTTAAAACTGCATTGATGGTTATTCGGTGCATGTGACAAATACAATTTGATTTGATTTGATTGACCTTTACATACAGTGGGGGAAAAAAAAGTATTTAGTCAGCCACCAATTGTGCAAGTTCTCCAATTTAAATAGATGAGAGAGGCCTGTAATGTTCATCATAGGTACACGGCAACTATGACAGACAAAATTACATTTTTTCCCCCAGAAAATCACATTGTAGGATTTTTAATGAATTTATTTGCAAATTATGGTGGAAAATAAGTATTTGGTCAATAACAAAAGTTTCTCAATACTTTGTTATATACCCTTTGTTGGCAATGACACAGGTCAAACGTTTTCTGTAAGTCTTCACAAGGTTTTCACACACTGTTGCTGGTATTTTGGCCCATTCCTCCATGCATATCTCCTCTAGAGCAGTGATGTTTTGGGGCTGTCACTGGGCAACACGGACTTTCAACTCCCTCCAAAGATTTTCTATGGGGTTGAGATCTGGAGATCTTGCTCGGGCGGTGTGTTTGGGATCATTGTCATACTGAAAGACCCAGCCACGTTTCATCTTCAATGCCCTTGCTGATGGAAGGAGGTTTTCACTCAAAATCTCACGATACATGGCCCCATTCATTCTTTCCTTTACACGGATCAGTCGTCCTGGTCCCTTTGCAGAAAAACAGCCCCAAAGCATGCTGTTTCCACCCCCCCATGCTTCACAGTAGGTATGGTGTTCTTTGGATGCAACTCAGCATTCTTTGTCCTCCAAACACGACGAGTTGAGTTTTTACCAAAAATGTTCTATTTTGGTTTCATCTGACCATATGACATTCTCCCAATCCTCTTCTGGATCATCCAAATGCACTCTAGCAAACTTCAGACGGGCCTGGACATCTACTGGCTTAAGCAGGGGGACACGTCTTTCACTGCAGGATTTGAGTCCCTGGCGGCGTAGTGTGTTACTGATGGTATGCTTTGTTACTTTGGTCCCAGCTCTCTGCAGGTCATTCACTAGGTTCCCCCCTTGTGGTTCTGGGATTTTTGCTCACCGTTCTTGTGATCATTTTGACCCCACGGGGTGAGATCTTGCGTGGAGCCCCAGATCGAGGGAGATTATCACTGGTCTTGTATGTCTTCCATTTCCTAATAATTGCTCCCACAGTTGATTTCTTCAAACCAAGCTGCTTACCTATTGCAGATTCAGTCTTCCCAGCCTGTTACAGGTCTACAATTTTGTTTCTGGTGTCCTTTGACAGCTCTTTGGTCTTGGCCATAGTGGAGTTTGGAGTGTGACTGTTTGAGGTTGTGGACAGGTGTCTTTTATACTGATAAAAAGTTCAAACAGGTGCCATTAATACAGGTAACGAGTGGAGGACAGAGGAGCCTCTTAAAGAAGAAGTTACAGATCTGTGAGAGCCAGAAATCTTGCTTGTTTGTAGGTGACCAAATACTTATTTTCCACCATAATTTGCAAATAAATTCATTAAAAATCCTACAATGTGATTTTCTAGATTTTTTTTTCTCAATTTGTCTGTCATAGTTGACGTGTACCTATGATGAAAATTACAGGCCTCTCTCATCTTTTTGAGTGGGAGAAACTTGCACAATTGGTGGCTGACTAAATACTTTTTTCCCCCCACTGTATTGTACAATCCACATTCAGATACATTTAACCCGTTAAAGGTCAACAGATGAATGAGTCAGCATGGCAAATGACTTTACACCCCTCTCCCAATAAGAGCCATTTCATGGTTCAGCCCAAACCACACAAAGGAAATACCACACATGGCACCTGGGGTTCCTTTTTATGGCCAGTTCCTCAAACAACCAGGCATCAGAATGATTGTCCCTGTGTTGGAGGCACAAACCTCCAGGTAGACTGGGTCACTAGGCCTATTTACCTAACTATCTGTTTATCACTTAGGTCACAAGCCTTTACCTGAAGTTAATGTAAAACCTTCAGTGCACAAAACATGCCTTTCATGTGTTCTAATGAGTTGACCTGTTCTGTTGCTTCCAACCTGAACTAATCAACCAACCACTTTGAGTTGGAAACATTGGTAAACTGCAATAGACACTCACATTTGTTTGACATTTCTAAATGACATTGGGATGAACAAGGTTTTCTGAAAAGTTTTCTGAAAAGTGAAACTGACAGTGTAGGATTGACATGTGCTGTCTTTTTGGTAGGAGCAGGGACGGCTTGTTCAATAGGGCGATATGGGCGACGCACTGCCAAACGGGGAAAAGGAAGGGATTTTTTTTCTAAATCAATTATATCACGGCAACAGCAGTTATCAGTGTTCACGTCTGATCTGCCAGCCACTAAATGTCAAATCAGGCTGAAGTCGTGCTTCAAATGGCCCCGCCCGTTTTTGGGGCGATTTCAGTCAAGTTGAAAATCGCCCAGAAGTCTCTCATAGCCTGTCATGTAAAATCTATTTTTTTCACATTTCAAAGCTTTCAATACATTCTCTATGGGTGTCTGTGGGCTTGCACTTACGCGCTTTCGTCATACGTGACGTAACGTTGAACGTAACTAAGACAATGGCGGCTGGCAGCGTCTCTGTTGCGACCTGCAGTGCGGCGTTATTTTATGTTTTAATTTGTAGACTTAGTTTACAAACATTCTGCCAACCATGGATTTCCAGTGGTTGGTTTTGGACTGATCTTGTTGATCGTGTACATACCCGCTACGAACGGACTAAATAATGAAAACGCTGCTGGCAGCTGAATCCCAATACAGCTGGGAGACTTGGCTGGATGACAGAGTCCCGGACAGAGAAGTGGAGCCGGCCACCTTCACCCTGGTCAGAGCGGACCGCGATCCTGGTAAGAGAGCGACTCTGTACCCCGACATTGAACTGCTTTCTGTGTCATTGCGACCTTACTATCAATTCAATTCAATTTAAGGGCTTTATTGGCATGGGAAACGTGTGTTAACATTGCCAAAGCAAGGGAAGTAGATAGTAAACAAAAGTGAAATAAAACAATAAATATTAACAGTAAACATTACACTCAGAAGTTTCAAAAGAATAAAGACATTTCAAATGTCATATTATGTATATATACAGTGTTGTTACAATGTGCAAATAGTTAAAGTACAAATGGGAAAATAAATAAACATAAATATGGGTTGTATTTACAATGGTGTTTGTTCTTCACTGGTTGCCCTTTTCTTGTGGCAACAGGTCACAAATCTTGCAGCTGTGATGGCACACTGTGGTTTTTCACCCAGTAGATAAGGGAGTTTATCAAAATTGGGTTTGTTTTCGAATTCTTTGTGGATCGCTGTAATCTGAAGGAAATATGTGTCTCTAATATGGTCATACATTTGGCAGGAGGTTAGGAAGTGCAGCTCAGTTTCCACCTCATTTTGTGGGCAGTGTGCACATAGCCTGTCTTCTCTTGAGAGCCAGGTCTGCCTACGGCGGCCTTTCTCAATAGCAAGGCTATGGTCACTGAGTCTGTACATAGTCAAAGCTTTCATTAAGTTTGGGTCAGTCACAGTGGTCAGGTATTCTGCCACTGTGTACTCTCTGTTTAGGGCCAAATAGCATTCTAGTTTGCTCTGTTTTTTTGTTTGTTCTTTCCAATGTGTCAAGTAATTCTCTTTTTGTTTTCTCATGATTTGGTTGGGTCTAATTGTGTTGTTGTTGTTGTTGTTGTCCTGGGGGCTGTGTGGGGTCTGTTTGTGTTTGTGAACAGAGGCCCAGGACAAGCTTACTTAGGGGACTCTTCTCCAAGTTCATCTCTCTGTAGGTGATGGCTTTGTTATGGAAGGTTTGGGAATCGCTTCCTTTTAAGTGGTTACTATCTGCCCCGTGAGTTCCCCCAATTGTTTGTTACCGTTGTGTACTGTTGATAATCACAAGTTTACTGGAGAACTGAGACCAAGTAGAGACTTTGGACAGGGTGGATATGGTATAATAAAGGCAGTTTATTCAGAGGTAAAGATATCTGGAATCGCGTGCACGGACTCGTGCACGTGTGTAGGTCACCTAAATCATCAGAAAAATTGCCCCTCCTGAGAATTTTTTCAGGAGCCGCCACTGGGTAGGAGTAATTTCTCACTCCAGTAGTTGCTGAGTTTTAAACTGTAATTGACTTGTAATACAAAGTAACATTGCTTCAGTGAGACTGAAGTTGCTGCTTTGTTAAAAATCAAGTAAAGTTATTCAAAACATCACAATGTTTCTAATTAATTTCTCAAAGCCAGTAATAGATGGCAGTTATAGCTGATAGCTTTTTGAGTGAAAATACTTACCGCTTTTGTGGTAATTAGGCATGAAAGGAGTCAGACGGATTTACATTCAGTACTGCAATTACTGATCATTTTTGTCAAGACAATAATAAACATAATTGTTGATACACAGTTGTGAATGAATGAATTATCACACAGCCTTTCTAAGGGACGATCTGACAAGTTTCTCTAAAGACAGGTCTGTTTTCTGTTTGTATTGTCTGACTCATTCTCATTCTTTATAGAACACTGAGGTAACTCTGTCTACATTCTGCACCTCAGACAAAGGAAGGCACACCTTAGAGTTTATTGTTTTATTAAAATCCCTTATAACTTTTGCCAAAGCAGCAGCTATTCTTCCTGGGGTCCACACAAAAACATAAAACACAACAAGTAACAAAACACTGATACAATATTTGCACATTATGCTTTTGAAAATTCTTCAAGCTCTGTCAAGTGGTTGTTAATCATTGCTAGACAGCCATTTTCAAGTCTTGCAATATATTTTCAAGCCAATTTAAGTCAAAACTGTAACTAGGCCACTCAGGAACATTCAAAGTCTTCTTGGTAAGCAACTCCAGTTTATATATTTGGCATTGTGATTTGGGTTATTGTCCTGCTGAAGGTGAATTTGTCTCCCAGTGTCTGTTGGAAAGCAGGAACTGAGCCAGGGATTTTGCCTGTGCCTAACTATTTTCCGTATATTTTTGTCATAAAAAAACTCTGTAGTCCTTGCCGATGACAAGTATACCCCATAATATGATGCAGCCACCGCCATGCTTGAAAATATGAAGAGTGGTACTCAGTAATGTGTTGTGTTGGATTTGCTCCAAACATAACGCTTTTTATTCATTTCTTTGCCATATTTCTTGCAGTTTTTCTTTAGTGCCTTATTGCAAACAGGATGCATGTTTTGGAATATTATACTTTAGTGCCTACTTTAGTCTATTCTGTACATGCTTCCTTCTTTTTACTCTGTCATTTAAATTAGCATTGTGGAGGTACTACAATGTTGTTGATCCATCCTCAGTTTCTATCAGAGCCATTAAACTCTGTAACTGTTTTAAAGTCACCATTGGCATTATGGTGAAATCCCTGAGCGGTTTCCTTCCTCTCCGGCAACTGAGTTAGGAAGACGCCTGTATCTTTGTAGTGACTGGGTGTAATTAATAACTTGACCATGCTCAAAGGGATGTTCAATGCCTGCAACAAAAAAAAAAGAATAGGTGTCGTTCTTTGTGAGCCACTGGAAAAGCTCCCTGGTCTTTGTGGTTGAATCTGTGTTTGAAATTTCACTGCTCGACTGAGGGACCTTACAGATAACTGTATGTGAGGGGGTACAGAGATGAGGTAGTCATTCAAAACATGTTAAACACTATTATTGTACACAGAATGAGTCCATGTAACTTATTATGTGACTTGCTAAGCAAATTTTTTGTCCTGAACTTATTTAGGCTTGCCATAACAAAGGGGTTAAATACTTATTGACTCAAGACATTTCAGCTTTTCATTTGTAAATAATTTGTAAACATTTCGAAAAACATAATTCAACTTTGACGTTATGGGGTATTGTGTGTAGGCCAGTGACCAAAAATCTCAATTTAATAACTTTTAAAGTCAGGCTGTAACATAACAAAATGTGTAAAAAGTCAATAGGTGTGAATACTTTTCTGAAGGCTTCCTGCATTTAGTTTCAATTTCAAAGTCAGCCTAGTGGGGCATGCTATTGAATTTTGGCCGCATTATTATTTTTTTGGGACTATTCAGCTAACCATCCTAAAATCTTATAAGAAATGACTAAGGTGGTGTTTTTGGTGTAACAACATTAACGTTATACTAGGCTATTATATTTGGTTTGTTATGTAGAATACTAAGACATTGATTCAGCTTTGATCTAACTTTACTAAACAAGCACCATTGTGAGAAGTGGCAGAGCGACAACACCCCACTCCCGTTGCACCGAATGAGCTAATTGAAGCGCACGTATCCTACTCTTTTGCCTAGTGGTGATGCAGAAACGAGAGAGACCACATGTGTGGCTGTTTAGGAAGATCTGGGAATATTTGGCCTAGGAAACATTTCTGGTTGGTCTCAGGGAATGTTAAACAGTTGGGAAGGGAGATTTTTTAAATTCAGCAAATCTGTTGAATTATGAAATTACCATATACATTTGAGTCTAATACGGCTATTTACTTACTTTTGTAGCTCTTCGTCAGAAGCACACCTTTTGTAAGTAGTTAGGCAACTGTCCTCACCCAATTAAGATGGAATTTAGCCCGAAAGGATTCGAGGAATGTGATTGGTTGACAATAGGCCTACGACATTGGCCTATGCCTTGCACTGCATTGAATATCAGATCTCAGCAATGATTGGAGAAGTGTTTAACATCACCAGTACCACATCCTTATGATATATATATATTTTTTCATAAGCGCAACGTGACTGCAAGAGACCGTCTGACTGAAATACCGGACAAATCAACTTTTTTTCCTAAATTAGTGGTGTTTGAATTGTTGATAAAATGCGGGACATGATTGTTTGGTTGCGGGAAGCGGGACAAAGGGCCAAAATGTGGGACTGCCCCGCACAATCCGGGACATATGGTCAGGGGCGTCATGCACCCCAAAAATCTGAGGGGGCACACAGTACGTGAGGATGGCTTGAGGGTGGTCCGTAAATTGGAGAATGTAGCATTTTTGAAACACCAGAAACTGCTTTTCCTGCAATCTAGAACCATAATGATTATGCTTAATTCTATGTAAAAAATATGTCAATTTTCTAAATATCTAAGCATACCTCTTGAGCTGTCTGTATCCTCCTGACTGTTGCTTCTTTTTTTTTTTAACTATGCTTCTCTGCATCTTGCTAAAATATGGGTAAAAGATTGATAGGAATGTGTCTTATTCAGTACATTTAGTTATTGCTAGCTTTGCCAGCAGGCATGCCAGCTAAGATAATTAGACAAGCTATCTACTCTAACTTCATTGATAGCCTGAAAATAGGTTTTGGTAGCTAGTTATGAGGTTCCCAATCTCCCAACCAATCTGCGCTAGCTAAAGCCAACTTAAAAAACTGGACAATATGAGGGGACACGTGCCCCTGTGCCCCCTAAGGGCATGACGCCTCTGCATGTGGTCAACCCACAGCAGGAGGGTAGGCATGCTCAGTTGCACATAACAGTCTGCCCCTGCTACCACCACCAGCACACACAATCTCTCTTCAAAAACCGACTCTCATTGATGTTGCTGTTTCTAAGCAGTCATTGTCTTACATTGGCTCTGCAGGTGACAACAAACTCTCGGTACAGTTTCATTGATATTTGAAGTGAGGTGTTTCACAGATCAAGGCTGCTGGAGAGCTGTAAATGACTGTAGAGCAAAAAAGTACAGTAAATAGAGAAGTGAAGTTTTCCAATCTATTGGAGAACAGCAGCGCACCAACTTCTCTATGGTAACTGGTTTGCAATGGCCCTTCCTCTAGAGCAGGGATCATCAACTAGATTCAGCCGCGGGCCGATTTATTTATTTAGCGGATGGTCTGAGGGGGGCCAGAACAGAATTTCTAATAATTTGTAGACTGCAAATTGACTGCAAGAAGCCCAAACAGATATAACATTTGATTAAAACAGTCATGTCAAACCTTGCTTACATTTGTTTACAATCACATACACTGACTGTACAAAACATTAGGAACACTAATGCTCTTTCCATGACAGACTGCCCAGGTGAATCCAGGTGAAAGTTATGATCTCTTATGGATGTCACCTGTTAAATACACTTCAATCAGTGTAGATGAAGGGGAGGAGACAGGTTAAAGAAGGATTTTTAAGCCTTGAGATAATTGAGACATGGATCGTGTACAGTTGAAGTCGGAAGTTTACATACACTTAGGTTTTGAGTCATTAAAACTCATTTTTCAACCACTCCACAAATTTCTTGTTAACAAACTATAGTTTTGGCAAGTCGGTTAGGACATCTAATTTGTGCATGACACAAGTAATTTTTCCAACAATTGTTTACAGACAGATTATTTCACTGTACCACAATTCCAGTGGGTCAGAAGTTTACATACACTAAGTTGACTGTGCCTTTAAACAGCTTGGAAAATTGATGTCATGGCTTTAGAAGCTTCTGATAGGCTAAATTGACATCATTTGAATCAATTGGGAGGTGTACCTGTGGATGTATTTCAAGGCCTACCTTCAAACTCAGTGCCTCTTTGCTGACATCATGGGAAAATCTAAATAAATCAGCCAAGACCTCAGATTTTTTTTTTGACCTCCACAAGTCTGGTTTATCCTTGGGAGCAATTTCCAAAAAACACCTGAAGGTACCACGTTCATCTGTACAAACAATAGTACACAAGTATAAACACCATGGGACCACGCAGCTGACATGCCGCTCAGGAAGGAGACGCGTTCTGTCTCCTAGAGATGAACGTACTTTGGTGCGAAAAGTGCAAATCAATCCCAGAACAACAGCAAAGGACCTTGTGAAGATGCCGGAGGAAAACAGGTACAAAAGTATCTATATCCACAGTAAAATGAGTCCTATATCGACATAACCTGAAAGGCCGCTCAGCAAGATCATACTTTTTGGAGAAATTTCCTCGTTACGCGGAGTGGAACAGGGGAACCCAAGAGCAGCCTCAGACGAGGAGACTGGGATGAAGTAACCAAGGTATTTATTGAGACACAGGGGGGAGATGGAGTGCAGGTCAGGGTAAACTGCTGGAAACCAGGTGCGGAGGCTGCGGCTGGAGCGAGGGGGGTTGACACAGGGTGAGCAGGTCCGGAGGGGAATCCAAGGGAGTAGTAGAGTGGGGAATCCAGGACAGAGTAGCAGGATGACGAGACGTGGGACTGGGGACAGGGACCAGAGTCAGAGCGGGCAGAACTGTAGCGGAGAGGAAAACAGCGCCAGGCAAGGAAAACAGGCACAACAGGATAACAGGATCTGAATAGTAACAAATGGCTACAACCATAGACTGACTGAGCAGAGATTACAATCTGGCAGTGTGGAAGTGGCAGGACTGAGTATTTGTAGAGGTCTTCATTATGGAACAGGTTGCTGGTGGGGAACTGCTCTGACTCCAGCACACCCTGTCTCCGCCCACACAATCACACACACACAGAGAGAGAGCGAGCGAGAGAGCGAGAGCGAGAGAGCGAGAGAGAGAGAGAGAGAGAGAGATGAGAGATGAGAGAGAGAGAGAGAGAGAGAGAGAGAGAGAGAGAGAGAGAGAGAGAACTGGGGGAGTGGCAGCAGGTCAAGGAGATACAGGATGAGCAGTAGACGGCATTGCAGGAGTAGATGTGACAGTACCCCCACCTCTACCAGGCTTATCTGGGTATGAGGTATAGAAATCCCGTAGAGGGAGGGGTCCAGAATGTGAAGGCGGGGCACCCAGCAGCGCTCCTCAGGCCCGTATCCCTCCCAGTCCACCAGGTACTGCCAGCCCGACCCTGACGCCGCACGTCCAGAAGACCGCCGGACGGTATAGGTAGGATGGTCATCGAGGAGGTGGAGGAGCTGTTGCAGGAGGAGACAGGGGGACTGGAGCAGACAGGTTTAATCAGGGAGACATGGAAGGTAGGATGGATCCTGAGAGAGGCTGGGAGTTTCAGGCGCACCGCAGAGGGGTTAATGGCACGGTCAATTTCAAAGGGACCAATGAATCGGGGGGAAAAGTTTCTTCGATGCCATCTTCAATGGCAGGTCCTTCGTATGAGTGCCATACCTTTTGACCCGGGGTGTAGACTGGAGCTGAGGCCCGGCGACGGTTGGCTTGTGACTGGGTCCCGTCGGAGGCACGAAGAAGGGCAGCCCGGGACTTCCTCCAGGTACGGTGACAACGGTACAGATGGTCCTGGACAGAGGGAACCGCAACCTCAACCTCTTGGGCGGGGAACAAGTGGGGTTGGTAACCCAGCACACACTCGAAGGGTGACATACATGACATGGGAGACTGCGGACCTGTTAGTATCCCTGGAGGACGGGAGCTTGGAGAGGGGAATGAAGTGAGCCATATTGGAAACCCTGTCAATAATGGTGAGGATGACGGAGTTACCGTTAGATAGGGGAAGGCCAGTGATGAAGTCCAGAGCTAAGTGTGACCAGGGGCGACTTGGTATGGGGAAGAGGGCGGAGCAGACCGGAAGTGGGTTTAGTGGAGGTTTTGTTCCGGGCACAAACCGAACAGGCTGAGACAATCTCCTGTACATCTCTCTCCATGGTGGGCACCAAAAGCACTGATGCAGGAAGGCGAGGGTCCGGTTCATACCAGGGTGACAGGTGAGGTGGGTAGAATGGCCCCGACTGAAGAACATCAGAGCGAACACAATCTGGGACAAACAGAGCATTACTAGGACCGTTACCCGGGTCAGGCTGGTTCTGCTGAGCCTGGCGGATACAGGACTCGATCTCCCAGGTGATGGAGGCAACGATGCAGGTGGTTGGCACAATGGTTCTGGCTCGGTACCCGTGTTGTCAGTGGTGAACTGGCGAGAGAGGCCATCAGGCTTGGTATTCTTCGAACCGGGGCGATAAGTGAGTGTGAAATTGAATCTACCGAAGAACAAGGCCCACCTGGCTGCCGGGAGTTCAGACGTTTGGCGGTCTGGGATGTAGGACATGTTTTTATGGTCAGTCCACACGATGAAGGTGTTTACAGAGCCCTCCAGCCAGTGACACCATTCCCCCAGAGCCAGCTTAACTGCCAGGAGTTCCCGGTTTCCAATGTCAAAATTCCTCTCTGCAGGTGAGAGCTTACGGGAAAAAGAATGTACAAGGGGTACTTGTTCTTAACAGTGATATTATTCAGCCCACGGAAGTCTATGCACGGCCTCAGTGACCCATCATTCTTCTTCACAAAGAAAAACCCAGCACCCATCGGGGAGGAAGATGGCTTGATAAGTCCTGCAGCCAGAGAATCCTGGATGTACCTCTCCATAGCCTCTTGCTTGGGACGAGAGAGGTTAAACAACTGGCTACTGGGGAGAGGAGCTCCAGGCTGGAGGTCAATAGCACAGTCGTACGGCTGATGAGGCAGCAGCGACAGGGCGTGGTGCTTGCTGAACAAAGTGAGCTAGATCATGATACTCGGGAGGAACTGATGACAGGTCCGGAGGTTCTGGAATGAACTGGGGAACAGACAAGGCAGGGGGAAGGTGCAGAATGTAAACAATTAGTGACAAAAATGAACTCCAAGTGGTTACCTTCCGGCGGTCCAGTCAATCTGTGGGTTGTGTAGCTTTAACCATGGATGGCCAAGAACCAGGGGAGAGTAAGGACAGTCAATTATGTGGAAACCTGATCTTTTCCTGGTGATTTCCAGAGAGACGCAGGATGACTGGGACGGTTCTCTCATAGACACGGTGTGAGGAGCTGTCTATTGAGAGCATTGGCATCGAGGGGTGAATTGAGTGGGACAGTGTCCAGGCCCAACTGGGTAACAACACCTCGGTCCAGGAAGCTCTCGTCGGCGCCCGAATCGATGATAGCAGACAGGAAAAGCCTGGCTCTGCCACACAAGGTTGCTTTCAAGCAGGGGTCTGGGGGAAGATGGGCAGGCGATTTGGCTCAACAGTATATCCCCCACTACTGCCGAGCCCCCCTCTTTTGCTGGACGCAGGGAACAAGTGGAGACAAAGTGAGCAACCTGGCCACAGTATAGGCAGCTCCTAGCGCCGATTCATCGTTGCCCCTCCTCTGGAGAGAGACGGGCTCAGCCGAGATGCATGGGGTTAAGGATGTGGACGAGCCTGGGATGGGATGCAGTCGGGGAAGGAGGACAAGGCACTGAAGCAGATGTTATGGGACATGCAACCTACCCTACCCTCTCCCTCCGACGCTCCCGGAGACGGTTGTCGATGCGGATAGCGAGAGAGATGAGTTCATCAAGTCCATCAGGCTCATCCCTGGACACCAACTCGTCCTTGAGGGTCTCAGTGTGAGCGCATTCCGGAATGCTCCCTGAAGGGCCTCCTCATTCCAGCTGCTCTCAGCGGCGAGGGTGCGGAACTCACATGCCATCTCAGCAACACTATGGGGGGCCTTGACGGAGGGACAGGAGTCATTTAGCGGCATTCTTACCGCAGACTGGGTGGTCGAAGACTTTCTTCATCTCCTCCGTGAAATCTGGAGTAGGAGAAGCAGATGGTGGACTGTCTCTTCCAAACCGCTGTGGCCCAGGAAAGCGCTGCTCCACGGACGCAGCCAATCAGAAAGGAAATCTTGGCCCATTCGCTAGCATAAGAGTAGGGCTGTTGCTCAAATACTAGTGAACATTGTACCAAAAAGGCTCTGCAGGCTCCGAGGTTGCCATCGTAACGCTCGGGAGTCGGAACAAACGGCTCCCGGAGTGGAGGAGAAGGACTTGGAACTGGTTGTGAGCTCTGGGCGAAGGGTCGGCCCTGTAGGTCAGACAGGCTCTGTGAAAACTCCTTGATGTGTTCCAGAAGGGTCTGCAGGGCTTGGTCATGTTGCTCAAGCAGGGCGCCTTGGCCGACGAGGGTTTGGTGGAGAGTAGCAGAGTCTGCTGGGTTCATCTCTTTGGCCAGATCGTACTGTTACGCGGAGTGGAACAGGGGAACCCAAGAGCAGACTCAGACGAGGGAGACTGGGTTGAAGTAACCAAGGTATTTATTGAGACACAGGGGGGAGATGGAGTGCAGGTCAGGGGAAACTGCTGGAAACCAGGTGCGGAGGCTACGGCTGGAGCGAGGGGGGTTGAGACAGGGTGAGCAGGTCCGGAGAGGAATCCAAGGGAGTAGTAGAGTGGGGGATCCAGGACAGAGTAGCAGGATGACGAGACGTGGGACTGGAGACAGGGACCAGAGTCAGAGTGGGCAGAACTGTAGCGGAGAGGAAAACAGCATCAGGCAAGGAAACAGGCACAACAGGATCTGAATAGTAACAAACGGCTACAACCGTAGACTGACTGAGCAGAGATTACGATCTGGCAGTGTGGAAGTGGCAGGACTGAGTATTTGTAGAGGCCTTGATTATGGAACAGGTTTCAACTGGTTGGGGATCTGCTCTGACTCCAGCACACCTGTTCTCCGCCCACACAATCACACACACACACAGAGAGAGAGAGAGGGAGAGGGAGAGAGTACTGGGGGAGTGTCGGCAGGTCAAGGAGACACAGGATGAGCAGTAGAGGGCGTTGCAGGAGCAGATGTGACACCCTTGTGGTCCTCTGTAGCTCAGCTGGTAGAGCACAGCGCTTGTAAACGCCAAGGTAGTGGGTTCAATCCCCGGGACCACCCATACACAAAAATGTATGCACGCATGACTGTAAGTTGCTTTAGATAAAAGCGGTCTGCTAAATGGCATATTATATTATTATATGAAAATAAAAATAGAACTGTTTGGCCATAATGACCATCGTTATGTTTGGAGGAAAAAGGGGGTTGCTTGCAAGCCGAAGAACACACATCCAACCGGTGAAGCACGGGGTGGCAGCATCATGCTGGGTGGGGGTGCTTTGCTGCAGGAGGGACTGGTTGCACTTCACAAAATAGATGGTATCATGAGGAAGGAAAATTATGTGGATAAATTTGAAGCAATATCTCAAGACGTCAGTCAGGAAGTTAAAGCTTGGTCGCAAATGGGTCTTCCAAATGGACAATGACCCCAAGCATACTTCCAAAGTTGTGACAAAATGGCTTAAGGACAACAAAGTCAAGGTATTGGAGTGGCCATCACAAAGCCCCGACCTCAATCCTATAGAAAATGTGTGGGCAGAACTGAAAAAGTGTGTGCGAGCAAGGAGGCCTACAAACCTGACTCAGTTACACCAGCTCTGTCAGGAGGAATGGGCCAAAATTCATCCAACTTATTGTGGGAAGCTTGTGGAAGGCTACCCGAAACGTTTGACCCAAATTAAACAATTTAAAGGCAATGCTACCAAATACTAATTGAGTGTATGTAAACTTCTGACCCACTGGGAATGATGAAATAAATAAAAGCTGAAATAAATCATTCTCTCTACTATTATTATTTATTATTATTATTATTATTATTATTATTATTATTCTGACATTTCACATTCTTCAAATAAAGTGGTGATCCTAAACTGACCTAAGACAGGGAATTTTGACTAGGATTAAATGTCAGGAATGTGAAAAAACTGAGTTTAAATGTATTTGGCTAAGGTGTATGTAAACTTCCGACTTCAACTGTATGTGTGCCATTCAGAGGGTGAATGGGCAAGACAAAAATATTTAAGTGCCTTTGAACAGGGTATGGTAGTAGTTGCCAGGCGCAACGTTTTGAGTGTGTCAAGAACTGCAACCCTGCTGGGTTTTTCACGCTCAACAGTTTCCCGTGTGTATCATGAATGGTCCACCACCCAAAGGATATCCAGCCAACTTGACACAATTGTGGGAAGTATTGGAGTCAACATGGGCCAGCATCCCTGTGGAACGCTTTCGACACCTTGTAGGGGGTGCAACTCAATATTAGGAAGGTGTTCCTAATGTTTTGTACACTCAGTGTATATATATATATCTATCTTTTCTTTTTTTTGTTCTTTTTTTTGTGTAATTTAGCAGATGCTCTTATCCAGAGCGATTTACAGAGTTTATGCATTTTTTATTTTTTTTTCATACTGGTCCCCCGTGGGAAACAAACCCACAACCCTGGCGTTGCAAACGCCATGCTCTACCAACTGAGCTACACGGGACTATCTCTCTATTATGTGTGGGAATACTTTGGAACAGATTTTCAAAATTAAAATCACTTGGAGCTGATTTGCTGGTGTTTTGTACAGTCTTATGTCCAACCCCAAAATGTATTTATTGTTGCTCAGAAAATTTTGGGGGCCAAATAAAATCAGGCCCATGGGCCGCCAGTTGGGGATCCCTGCTCTAGATAAAATCTTTGTCCAGCTTGTCCACAGTGGCCTTCCAGCTTGCTTTATTACTTTTTTGTATTACTGACCTCCACACTTTTTATTTACAGTAATCCCTTAAATGTCTTAGATTTTTCCATATCAAGAGATCAGCTGATTGGAAGAGGTACTATGAAGGTATAGGACAGGATGTTGTGTGTCATTGCTGAGTGCTTGGACACGTTATGATCCAAACGCAGAGTTCTAATCAACAGTCCTTGCCAAGGGGCTTCCGAGTTGCTTTTATGGCAACATTGACCTTTTCTGAGCAATAAAAACTGTCTGCCAATCTCCTTAATGTCTCAGGGTCATCACTTCATCTCTTATCTCCCAACTAAAAACATGAGCACTCCCTAAACTCTCTCTCTCCAACCAGATGGATTATTTTATCTGTAAAGGTAGCTCATGCACTGTATACAACCAAACTAAATACTCAGCTGACACTTTTACAGACCAATCGACAGGTCAAGGCTGTTTCTGTGGCCCCGTGCACTGCATGTAAAACAGGATATCAAAGCGCTGTGCTCTGGAGCATGTCACGATCGTCTTGAGAAGAAGCGGGCCAAGGCGCAGCGTGATATGCTTACATAATATATTATTGAATGTACAAAAACAACAAACGATACGAAACGTGAAGTCCTACGGTTACACAAACCAAACGGCACAAGATACCACACCAAAACAACGAGCTACAGCCGTCTCCGATTGGGAACCACCCTGGCCAACATAGAAATACCAAACTAGAACACAACATAGAAACTCACACCCTGGCTCAACATACAAGAGTCCCCAGAGCCAGGGCGTGACAGAGCATCAGAAATAACCATTAAAAACACACAAGGCCAATCAAAGAGCTGAGACAATACAGATGTTTTGTCAGCAGTAGCTACGTCTCATATAAGTCCATATATCCAATTATGATTATACAGTTATCCCCGATGCTAATTCTATTTCTATGGGGAAAAATAAAATAAAACACACTGCTGCCAATTACATTTCAGTTCAGGATCATAATACGGTATGTTGAGTAGAGGATCCTCAGCAGTGATTCCCATACAAAGCCAGTGTTTCACTGCATTAGGTCTCCCACTGAGTTTCTGTTCAGGAGATGAATGAGGAACTCTCAGAACCAGCTGATTATCTTCACATACAGCCTTGTGCAACACCTCCCTTATCCACAGACACATGTTTTGGATATGGGATGACAGTGAGCATCCTATCCTCCTCATGGACGTCGATATCAGGTTCATGATCACCATTATGGTCATATTCCATAACATTCCCTCATTATCTTAGCAATTGACAAAATGCTATTCAGTCTGGAAAGCGTGCAATGGAATTGCCACAGTTTTGATTTCTTCAGAATTGATTATGTTGTTTGTTGACAAAATCTTTTTTGGGTGACTGAGAATGTGTTCCATTCGAAGATACAGAGCACTAGATTGTGTGTGGCAGATTGTGATGCTTTTCAGCGCCTATCCAAGTCCCCTCTAAATCTCTGCTCCCATTTGGATGTAATTGCTCTGCTGGAGGTAGATATGAGACGATTGGTCTGACAGGCCGCTGCCTGATGAAAAACAACAGATCTCTCAGGTGTGGTTAAGATCAGAATGAACATAACCTCACTAGCAGACTGCAGAGAGAGGGGTTATGTGACTGTCCCCCCTCCAGCGGATGAGTGACCTTGCAGCAGGCTCTGCTCCTAGGCAGAACTCACACACAGAGGACATGTTGTGCTTACTTAATTCCCTATAGTGGGAGGCAGACAGGTAACAGGATCTATCAGAACAGAGGATGTAGACTGGTACTCTCTGGTTCTGTCTGTCTGCCTGTCTCTCTGTCTGAGAGATGCAGTAACCGCCCCGGGATAGTGACTCATCATCGGCTCCCTTTAAAACAGATAGACCAGGCCAGTTTGGACCTTTAACCCTCCCTCAGGCTAACATCATAACACCTGTCATAAGGAGGTTAGAGAGAGAGACTATACACCTGTGTATATACAGTGGCTTGCGAATGTATTCACCCCCCTTGGCATTTTTCCTATTTTGTTGCCTTACAACCTGGAATTAAAACTGATTTTTTGGGGGTTTGTATCATTTGATTTACACAACATGCGGTTGAAGATGCAAAATATATTTTTTTGTGAAACAAACAAGAAATAAGACAAAAAAACTAAAAACTTGATCGTGCATAACTATTCACCCCCCAAAGTCAATACTTTGTAGAGCCACCTTTTGCAGCAATTACAGCTGCAAGTCTCTTGGGGTATATCTCTATAAGCTTGGCACATCTAGCCACTGGGATTTATGCCCATTCTTCAAGGCATAACTGCTCCAGCTCCTTCAAGTTTGATGGGTTCTGCTGGTGTACATTAATCTTTAAGTCATACCACATATTCTCAATTGGATTGAGGTCTGGGCTTTGACTAGGCCATTCCAAGACATTTAAATGTTTCCCCTTAAACCACTCAAGTTTTGCTTTAGCAGTATGCTTAGGGTCATTGTCCTGCTGGAAGGTGAACCTCCGTCCCAGTCTCAAATCTCTGGAAGACTGAAACAGGTTTCCCTCAAGAATTTCCCTGTATTTAGCGCCATCCATCATTCCTTCAATTCTGACCAGTTTCCCAGTCCCTGCCGATGAAAAACATTCCCACAGCATGATGCTGCCACACCATGCTTCACTGTGGGGATGGTGTTCTCGGGGTGATGAGAGGTGTTGGGTTTGCGCCAGACATAGCGTTTTCCTTGATGGCCAAAAAGCTCAATTTTAGTCTCATCTGACCAGAGTACCTTCTTTCATATGTTTGGGGAGTCTCCCACATGCCTTTTGGCGAACACCAAACTTGTTTGCTTATTATTTTCTTTAAGCAATGGCTTTTTTCTGGCCACTCTTCCGTAAAGCCCAGCTCTGTGGAGTGTACGGCTTAAAGTGGTCCTATGGACAGATACTCCAATCTCTGCTGTGGAGCTTTGCAGCTCCTTCAGGTTATCTTTGGTCTCTTTGTTGCCTCTCTGATTAATGCCCTGCTTGCCTGGTCCATGAGTTTTGGTGGGCGGCCCTCTCTTGGCAGGTTTGTTGTGGTGCCATATTCTTTCAATTTTTTGTAATGGATTTAATGGTGCTCAGTGGGATGTTCAAAGTTTCTGATATTTTTTTATAACCCAACCCTGATCTGTACTTTTCCACAACTTTGTCCCTGACCTGTTTGGAGAGCTCCTTGGTCTTCATTGTACCGCTTGCTTGGTGGTGCCCCTTGCTTAGTGGTGTTGCAGACTATGGGGCCTTTCAGAACAGGTGTATATATACTGAGATCATGTGACACTTAGATTGCACACAGGTGGACTTTATTTAACTAATTATGTGACTTCTGAAGGTAATTGGTTGCACCAAATTTTCTTTAGGGGCTTCATAGAAAAGGGGGTGAATACATATGCACGCAACACTTTTCCGTTATTTAAGTTATTTTTTTAATTTCACTTCACCAATTTGGACTATTTTGTGTATGTCCATTACATGAAATCCAAATAAAATCCATTTAAATTACAGGTTGTAATGTAACAAAATAGGAAAAACGCCAAGGGGGATGAATACTTTTGCAAGGCACTGTATCTGTCACGAGCTGGGCTTGAACTCAGGTCTCAGATGTGGAGAGTTGGGTGTTCTACCCCTAAGCCACAGAGGAGGTATAGTAGGACCCAAACGAAACACTCAAGGCAATACTCCAGGCAAAGTAGATTTAATATAAAAAAAGGTATTTCTTTGCACTTCAAAAATAATCCAACAAAAGTTATTCTCAGAAAGAGGTATACTAACAGAGGTACAGTAAACAAAACAGGAGGACAAAACAAAATAACTCCACGAGGGGAGAAAAACAAAATAAAGATAACTTAGAAAAGCTTACTCGGAAAGACTCTGTGGGACACAGCAGGAGACACATAGCCAGGACTCAAAGACCAAGTGAGGAACAAGGGGAAAAAACACAGCTAAAATACTCTAGGGGAAACAAGGCACAGGTGACCTGGATAAAGCTAATAAGGACACACGAGGAAGAAACTAAGGCAGAGGGGAACACAGATGACCTCTAGAGGCCCGGAGACAAACAGGAGGCAGGAAGCTGACAGGACCCCCCTCCTCTAGGAACGACTCCTGACGTTCCTTCCAGAACACCCTGGCCTCAGGGTGCGAAACTCTCGGATCAAACCTGGGTCCAGGATGTCCTTGGCTGGAACCCAGGAGCGCTCCTCTGGCCCGTAGCCCTCCCAGTCCACCAGATACTGCAGAGAGTTCTGGACCCTCCGGGAGTCCAGTATCCGGCGCACTGTGTAGGCTGGCTGGCCGTCAATGATCCTGGGAGGTGGCGGGGGTCTGCGTGGGGGGGCAAAGGGAGAAGACAAGACAGGTTTTAGTAGTGAAACATGGAAAGTGGGGTTAATTCTAAGGGAGCGAGGGAGAACCAAACGATAAGAAACAGGGTTAACTTTCCTTGCTATGCGGAAAGGGCCGATGTATTTCTGGGAAAGCTTCTTGGATTCGACCCGGAGGGGCAGGTTCTTGGTGGCCAACCAAACTCTCTGACCAGCTCGGAAACTAGGGGCCGTCCGGCGGCGGCGATTAGCCTGACTTTGGTATCTCTGGGAGGTCCGAAGGAGGGTACGCCTGGCCTTCTTCCAGGTCCGCCTACAGCGTTGGACAAAGCGCTGGGCCGAGGGAACACCAACTTGCGCCTTTTCCTCTGGAAATAATGGAGGGGTGTATCCGAACTGGCATTCGAAGGGGGACAATCCGGTGGCTGAGGACTGGAGGGTGTTGTGGGCATATTCCGCCCAAATGATATAGGTGGCCCAAGACTTGGGATTACTGGCCGCCATACACCGCAGGGTGGTCTCCAGATCCTGATTAATCCGTTCCGTTTGGCCATTAGACTCTGGATGGAACCCAGACGATAGGCTGGCTGTGGCCCCAATAAGCCTGCAGAAGGCCCCCCAAAACCGGGGACGAGAATTGGGGACCTCGGTCGGAGACAACGTCCAGGGGAATTCCAAATATCCGGAAGACATGGTTCATGAGGAGCTCAGCAGTCTCCTTGCCGAGGGCAGCTTGGGCAGGGGAATAAAACCGGGCAGCCTTAGAGAACCGGTTCTACAACCACTAGGACGACTGTGTTGCCCTGGGATGGAGGAAGTCCCGTAACAAAAGTCCAGAGAAAGGTGTGACCATGGCCTGCGAGGAACAGGTAAGGGATGGAGCAGTCCCTGGGGTCGCTGACGTGTCGACTTTCCCTGGTTGCACACAGGGCAGGCCTCAACATAGACCTGCACGTCCTTCTTGATGGACGGCCACCAAAACCGCCGCTGGAGGAATTCCAGTGTGCGAGCACTACCCGGATGGCATGTCAAGGGCGACTCATGACCCCACTGCAAGACGCGGGCCCGAATAGAGAGAGGAACGTACAGCGTCCGGCAGGACCACCGCCTGGATCGGGCTCATGGACAAGGGCCTCTCGTACCCCTCTTTCTAGTTCCCAATGAAGAGGTGCGACGATCCTAGACCTCGGAATAATCGATGCCAAGGGCTTCTCTTGTATCTCGGGAGAATAGGCTCGAGACAGGGCATCCGGCTTGACGTTCTTGGTGCCAGGTCTGTAAGACAAGGAGAAACTGGAATCGATTAAAGAAAAGGGGGACCATCGTGCTTGCCGAGGGGTTCATCCGCTTTGCCTGTTGGAGATATACTCCAGGTTCTTGTGGTCTGTGAGAACCTGGAAAGGATGCTGAGCCCCCTCAAGCCAATGGCGCCACTCTTCCAAGGCCAGTTTTACCGCAAGCAACTCTCGATCCCCCACGTGGTAGTTGCGCTCGGCCTCAGACAGGCGGCGAGACATGAAGGCACAAGGGTGTAATCTCCCATCCTCACCCCTCTGTGACAGGACGGCTCCCACCCCCACCTCTGAGGCGTCCACCTCCACCACGAAAGGTCTTTCTGGGTCAGGGATCACCAGAATCGGAGCAGAAGTGAAGCGGCGCTTGAGATCCTCGAAGGCCCCTGCTGCTTCCGGACCCCAGTGAATCTTGGTCCCTCCCTCCCTTGGTAAGCGTCGTCAAGGGGGCTACCACAGAGCTGAAATTCTTAATGAACTTCCGATAGAAGTTAGAAAAGCCAATGAACCGTTGAACCTCCTTGACCGTGGCAGGTGTGGGCCAGCTGTGGACCGCTTTGACCTTCTTGGGATCCATCTCTAGGTGGGCCGGGAGTGACAATAAACCCGAGAAACTGGGTCTGGGAAACATGAAATTCACACTTCTCAGGTTTAACGTAGAGGTGATTGTCAAGGAGCCTCTGGAGAACCCTGCTAACATGCCCCTCATGCTCCTTCAGTGACCTCGAGAAGATGAGGATATCGTCCAGGTACACGAAGACGAACAGATTAAGCATATCCCGGAGAACATCATTAATCAGGGCTTGGAATACTGCGGGGGCATTGGTGAGCCCGAACGGCATCACCCGATATTCATAGTGCCCCGTGGGGGCGTGTTGAATGCCGTCTTTCCATTCGTCACCTGCCGGATTACCGCACGAGATGGTAAGCATTGCGGAGATCCAGTTTAGTAAAAATGGAAGCCCCTTGAAGCAGCTCAAAAGCAGTGGCCATGAGAGGAAGGGGGTATCGATTCCGAACCGTGATCTTGTTGAGTCCCCGGTAATCAATACAAGGCCTAAGACCCCCGTCTTTCTTTTCAACAAAAAAGAAGCCCGCCCCAGCCGGGGAAATGTAGAGGCACAGGATGAGGCCGGCTGCCAAGGACTCCTTAATGTAGGTGTCCATAGCTGAGTGCTCGAGGGAGGATAAAGGAAAAGATCCGACCTCTAGGAGGGCAGCAACCAGGGAGTAGATCAATGGCACAGTCATACGTGCGGTGAGGCGGTAAGGAAGTAGCCCGGGACTTGCTGAACACTGCCTTGAACCGATGGTAAACACTGGGGACTCGGGAGACGTCAACAGACTCTTGAAACTGGGTACTAGGGGCTGAGGGACTCTGAAGCATGCAGGTGAGTTGGCAAGTGGGACCCCAGCTTAGAATGGTGCCAGTAGGCCAGTCGATCTGGGGATTATGTCTGCATAGCCAAGGGTGACCCAGGATAATAGGATACTCGGGGGAGTCAATGAGATAGAAGGTCTCTCCTGCTGGTGTTGAAAGATGGTAAGTCGCAGGGACTGAGTCGCCTCTGTAACCTTTCCTGGTTCCAGAGGTCTGCCATCTAAGGCTGTAACTGCCTGGGGTTGAGGAAGTAGTTGGGTAGGGATCTTAAGTTCCTTAGCCAAGGTTAAATCCAGGAAATCACCTGCGGCGGCACCGGAATCGATCATAGCCTGGACCCGATGATGCTGGTGGCCCTTCCAGGACAGAGTGGCTGGAATAGCTAAGACAGAGTTAGTAGGAGGAGCTCTAATTTTCCCCATCACAGCCCTCCTGTAGCTAGGCGGGGACAGGCGTTTCCCGAAAGCTCGGGGCAAGTGGAGCGGAAGTGGCCGACAACCCCGCAGTAGTAGAGGCACCGACGCTCCCTCATGCGACGTTCCCTTTCGTTGGGGGAAAGCCTGGAACGGCCTAACTGCATGTTCTCCGGGGAATCCTGGAGCAGTTCAGGAGCCGGGGAAGCTCTGAATGACGGAGCCCAAAACAGGAGAAACAGAGCTGCTCAGAGGAACTTGGGACTGAGACACCTGGCGGCGAGCCGTTCTCCGCTCTCTTAGACGATGTTCCAGGCGGATGGCCAAGGCTATGAGGGACTCGAGATCCCCAGCTGGTTCTCGGGTAGCTAACTCATCCTGAAGGGGCTCAGATAACCCTCCCTGAAAACAGACCCTCAGCGCTTCATCATTCCATCCGCTCCTTGCTGCTATGGTCCGGAATTCAATGGCAAAATCTGCCGTGCTTTGGGGACCCTGACGGAGAGACAGTAGGCGCTTGGAAGCTTCCCGCCACTGACAGGATGATCGAACACCCGCTTGAACTCTTCTACAAATGCAGCGTAGGAGTCACAACAGGCCTCCTGGGACTGCCACACCGCAGAGGGCCCAGGAGAGCGCCTTGTCTGAAAGAAGGGTAATGATGTAGGCAATCTTGGAACGGTCTGTGGGAAAACTTGAGGGTTTGAGCTCGAAGGTGAGGGAGCATTGGGTGAGGAAAACCCTGGCAAGAGCTTGGATCCCCAGAAAAGGGCTTGGGAGGTGGTGTAGTCGGGGCTCCGCCAATGGAGAAGGCCTGTCGTCACTGGGGGGTGACCTGGAGTAAGGGGAAGGACCAGGGAGGCGTTCAAAGAGCTGGCGGAGGGGAACTCATCATCTCGGCCAGGAGTGAGAATGACTAGCCATCAGCTCCTCCTGTCGGCTGAGAACGGCTTCATGGCGCTGGAAAGATGCCTCATGTCGAGCGATCACCGCCAACAGGTCCTTGGAACTGAGGGTTTCTGAGTCCATGATTGACTTGGTCTTTCTGTCACGAGCTGGGCTTGAACTCAGGTCTCAGATGTGGAGAGTTGGGTGTTCTACCCCTAAGCCACAGAGGAGGTATAGTAGGACCCAAACGAAACACTCAAGGCAATACTCCAGGCAAAGTAGATTTAATATAAAAAAAGGTATTTCTTTTGCACTTCAAAAATAATCCAACAAAAGTATTCTCAGAAAGGAGGTATACTAACAGAGGTACAGTAAACAAAACAGGAGGACAAAACAAAAATAACTCCACGAGGGGAGAAAAACAAAATAAAGATAACTTAGAAAAGCTTACTCGGGAAAGACTCTGTGGGACACAGCAGGAGACACATAGCCAGGACTCAAAGACCAAGTGAGGAACAAGGGGAAAAAACACAGCTAAAATACTCTAGGGGAAACAAGGCACAGGTGACCTGGATAAAGCTAATAAGGACACACGAGGAAGAACTAAGGCAGAGGGGAACACAGATGACCTCTAGAGGCCCGGAGACAAACAGGAGGCAGGAAGCTGACAGTATCTCAATGATATACACACACATGACATTGAGTCAGTGCAAATCATGCAACATACCTTATATTGACATCCTTTGTCATTGTCATTGGAATTGCTAGGTACTGTAGGAAAGGTAGGACACTACAACACTCTACAAAAACAATGCAAATTGCGTAAGGAATTATCTTGTGCCTTAAACCAACAAACAAAGAGGGTATTCACACTAGCCTCTCTGGGAGTCAAAATAGATTTACACATTAAACAACTCCAGGGGAGGGTGAAGAACAAGCCTAACATTTAACAACACACAACACTGCATTTTCCTCCCGGTTCTCATCTCTGTCGCATGTCAATATGTTTCACGCCATGTTGTGCTCTTTATGTTTCATTTTACTCTATTTCACACAGTTTTTCACCTCCCTCTTACCCCATAGTGTATTGTATTCTTTACAGATTTTATGATAATTCTGGGATAGGAATGTAATGTTAAGCTATCATCTATTCCCGACGGTGTAGGCTACTGAAGCTATAAGCTAATATACACATGAGAGATAGCAGTGCATATGGTCATTTTACACATGCAAATGGGATTTACTTATGAATAAACAAGTGCAATTTAATCTACAGTAGATATGTATGCAGTCTAATTTGTCATCTATGTCTGAGATGGGAAAATGTTCTAATGAGAAATATCTCCTCCCTCTCTCTTTCTGTCTCTCTTTCATATGCTGCTGCTGTTACTCTCCCTCCATTTACCACTGAATGGTGCAACTACACAGGTGAGCTGATTTAGATTTTTCCTCTTTGTCTATGTTGTGTTTATTTGGTTCTTCTTTATCGGGAGAAAGTCAGGAGAAAGTACTCAATCTCGATTCCCAGGGCAAAACCATGTAAAATGATTCTTACATTTTATTTACGTCTGCAATGAAATGAGGAGAGGAAGTATTTTTAGACCTCTGAGATGTGCAGCGCCCCCGTATGTCTCACTCTTTTCCTCCCACCGGCAGCATCAGCCATAGCTGTAGACTGTGTAGCCCAGTAATGTAACCCGATTCTAATGTAACATGACATCTGCGATAAGCGAAAACGCCATAACGTCTGTGCATGGCAGCCCTTGCCCCCCTGGTCTCTCCCTTGGTCATGCTCCAAATCCTCTCACTCCTGTCCTGTTGCCCCCTTCATCACCCCTCCTCCTCCACTGTGCGTGACTGAGGTGTTTGGTCACACTTGGACAGAGTCCGTATTGATGGAGGCTAAACTGAGTCACCGTGGCAGTGGGCTAAAGCTTTAAAGAGTGAATCTTCAGTAATTCTAGAAATCAGCGATCATCCTCAGAGCCCGTACCAAATGGACCTTCTTCTTGAACTTTCAAATCACGGCCTCACCATTTGAGGCTGTCAACCCTGCCATTCAAAGTGCTATCTCTAGCCGCATGGACAACCCCCTGGACGTTCAAATCTAAATTAAAGCTACGAGAAGAGACTGCAGTTTTTCTTTTTTGGCATAAGGCTGCGTACTAATCCAATGCATTTTGGCTATGACAGACCCCGCTGGAAAAGGCGGACAGAGTTACAATGTGTTTGTTAGACCAGCGAAGACATACCAGAAACAGTTCTTGTCATGTTAAACATTCCTCTAAATGGTCACGAACAGTAGTCCCCGATTTGCTCTACGATGCCACCAAGCTTCAACAGGACTTTGGTCACTCAGGTTTACGACCAAAACGTCTGGGAAATATAAGTCAGACGCGTTTGAGTTTAGAAATTATCTATTGAACCCCAATATAAAAAAGCTGAGACTCTCACGACTAAGATCTGTCATCTGTTGTTAAAGCTTCGCTGACTAGAAGGTAATCTTAGGATTTTTCCCCCCTGAGCTTCCTATATCTCTCAGATATAAGGAAATATTTCATAAAGCATACTTCCTTTTTGAATATTTTTGGAATTATCTGTCGTTGCCGCTGTATGAATGTGTATCCCCCCCAATGTGCGTTCGATAGTGCTAATAGTAGTAGGCCAAATTACAATGTTTCAACAAATATTATGTTTATTTTATCCAGAACAGGTGTCCTAAAATGTTGTAATTAAATGGATAACATGGTCATTTTTCAAAATCAAATCAAATCAAAAAGAAATTGTCCAGCCCCCGAAGACAAGGGGGGAGGCCCTTTCCGTGAAAGTTAATTACGGGGCCTTAAAAAACAATGCAGTCAAGAAATAGAGTTTAAAAAAAAATTTAAAAATAAACTAGAAAAATTAAAAAACAAAAGTAACACAAAAAATAACCCCAAAACTGAGGCTACAGGGCCTTTTCAAAAATATTTATCCCCCTTGGGGGTTTTTCCATTTTGTTTCATTCAACTGTAATTTAAAAAAGGGTTTTTTTTTGGATTTCAGTAAAAGGGCAATGAAATGGGAAAAAATGAAGTGAAAAAAATGACTTGGGTTTAAAAAAATTTTAAAAAAGAAAAAAAAGGAAAAGTGGTGCGTGAATTTTTCACCCCCTTTGCTAGAAGCCCATAAATAAGATCTGGGGCAAAACCAAATTTCTTTAAAAAGTCAACCCTAATTAGTAAATAAAGCAAAACCCCGGTGCAATCTAAGTGTACATGA
>CM072222.1:20431746-20526671 GCA_036851935.1 Coregonus suidteri | reverse complement strand
CATTTCTTTACTGCACAACTCTAAAACATTTTTGTAAATTGTTTTGAGAGAATCAGAAACCCGATATCCCCTTTTTTTTGTGTTCAATTTGATTTTTTGAAGCCCAAAGAGGGTAAAGGAAAAGGTTTTAATACACACACTATCACCCATCCCCGGCCACAAAGGATGAAAAAAAGGCACTTCACGTGTTAGCTTTTCCCCCCTGTGGCTTTTCTGGGTTGGGGGTTTTCAAGAAAAAGGGCCCCCTTGTTTCCCCCAGTAAGACTCATGGGGCACGAGTCAATCACAGCTCTCCTCTATTTTGCTCCAGTTGGAGCCCGGGGGTGGAGGTAACCATAGATAGAAAAAGAGAAAAAAGGAAGGGGTGACGTGTTTTTTTGGTTGTGGTGTGGGGGTGCCTGCGTCCCCGTGTGGTTGCGTGTGTGTGCTGTTCTTTCCCGGGAGGAGAGCCGTGGGGGGGGGCAGGGGGAGGGAAGGGGGGTATGGAGAGGGGCCTCCATCAGAGGGCCCCCCTGCCTCCTCCCTCTGCCTCGACCCCCCACTGTCAGCGGCGGCTTCTGATTTATACAGCTCACTGGTATGCTGGTTCTAATGGACCACGACCACAAAGACTAGGAGGGGCTCCTGGGTTGGAAATTACGGGTTAGAAAACGTTTTTTTAGCTATTTAGTGACAGTATTTTTAAATAGATAAGAGTCAGCATCTAGGCAGTCAGTCTTTCCAAAGTAGTAAATACGTTTATCTGGGGGTTTCCCAAAAATTTTTTTGGCCCACGACCCTTTTTTGATATCTGAAAATTCTCACGACCCCACCCTTAATTAACAGCCAATTTTATTTTTTTAAATTTGGGCTATGGCAGTCATTAAAAAATATTCAACAGTATTTGATTGTTTTTTCAATCAAAATCACATACTTTTAATGTGGGGTATGCAGTCAAAAGCAAAAAGTCGCAAATTTTTCTTTCTCACCCCCACTAATGGATGAGTGTTTTGATGCATGCGGTCGGAGTTCTCAAAGTCAGGGGGCGTGGCGAAATGCACACTCAAACTTGTGTCACATCCAAACCTGGATTGAATTTGGTTTAATGCGATGAAAGCACTGATGGTCTTTCAAGACAACAGGAACTACGAGGCCAAATAAGGAAAACCTTACGCCAGTGATCTTCGGTTGGAAATTTCGGACCCTCTAGAAAGGGGGCTCGATTTTCCTAAATTTTAAATTTCCCGGGTTGAAGACCGTTCAAAAATAAATTTTCCCAGTGGGATCTAGTTCAGTAGTCTTGAATCCCCTAAAGTCGGACCGATTTCCCATTTCCCAGTTGTTTTGAACCCGGGTTTAAATTTGCTCAGAGGGAAAGGGCAGGGTTTTTAAATTCCCTTTGGTCGGGAAACCCAAAAACTCCTCTGAAAGGCCCCGGGGTAATGCATTGGGGTCACTTTTCCCCGCAAAAATCAGCTGGGTTTGATTTCCCTTACCACATGTAAACCGGGGACCCAGGACACAGTCAAATGGTTTGGGAAGTAGGCCCCCAAAGTAAATTTTCCCAAAGGGTTTGGAGGTGAGCAGCCCATCACTTTTTGGGGGGACACTTACGATGCGGTTTTCTGTTAGAAACAGCACAGCCGAAGGGGCGGGGTTCGCTTTGAAAAAAACTCTCTCCCAATAAAGAATTTTTTACTCTGAACCCCACTGTTTCCCGGCCCCCCATCTGAAAAATGTTTAGTATTTCCCCGGCTTTGGCTTGCGTTCAGTTCTTTCCATTTTCCCCAAATATTTTGGGTTAAATGGGAAAGGAAAAACATTTTTTTTCCCATTACCAAAAATCTTTTTTTTTCATCCTTTGTAAATGACCCCGTTCCTCTCTAAATGCAAAACAATAACCCCCCCCTAAATACCACCAACCCTCGTGTGAAATAAAAACTTGTCGTGCTCTGATCCCTATCCCCAACCTAGTTTTGAAAAACAGGCTGTCCGGAAAGTTCCCTGCTGCAGTATATCCCCCAAAGTTTGTCCAGCTCTTTTACCGCCATTTTGCTCTCATGACCCATAAAAGCGCCCCATAGGGGAAAGGGGGAACCCACATTCATAACAAAGAGTCCAGAGGTCTGCCCCCGTCCCCCCAAATAGAGGGAAAGCCCCTTTCGGGTTTGTTTCTGTTTTTTTCGTAAATTTAAAAGTACGCACACCTGAACTCCCCTGTGCCTTTTCATGCTGGGGAAATGGGGAAAAAACAGAACAATATGCCCTTTGTGAATGCACCCCCGGGAATGTATGCAAACCCAAAAGTAAATGCAGGGCTTTGCCCTCACAGCTAAGGGCCTTTTTGGAGAGCAAGGGGGGAGTTTTTGAGTTTTCAGTCAAAAGTTTCTCTTAAATTGCTACCAATACAAAAATTCCCTTTGTTTAAATTTGGTTATCTGTTTAAATTTTTATTGATGTGAGTTTTTTTGTTACCTCTCCCCCCCACAACATCGTTTAACTTTAAAAATTTGAGGCCGGAAATAAAAAGTCTCTGCAATGTGGGGTGGTTTCATAGCGCAGCGGCCTACCCCTTTCCCAGGGGTAAAGTCGGCCTTTTCCCATGATCTAAGGGGCTGCCCTGGTTGAATTTTATAGTTTAGATTTGAAAAATTTTATTTCGTTTTTTTAAGGGTTTAAACCCAACTTTAAAAATGATTTTGAGTTAAAAAGACGATATTAAAATAATTTTGGTTTTATATATTTTTTCCCTTCTTCGGGGTTTGGGAAAATTCCCCTGGACCCAATTTTCAAAATCGGGGGCCCCCACAGGGGGTTGCGACCCCTAGTTTGGGCCCGGGGCGCCCCCAAATTTTGGGCCCCCCAAAGTTTTATTTTGTATATTGGGGTATTTGCCCATTATAGAAAAAATTTTTTCATTACGATTTTATTTATGAAATAGTTCAGTCATTTTTGCTGGTTTTTGCAGGTGTTTCACCCTTGCTTTTAATTTTTATGAGAGATTAATAATTACCCGGGGCTCACTTCAGTGTTTTAAAAATTCCAAACTGTCCGAGGAAAAACGATATCAAAATTTAATTATTTTTCCCTTTAAATGGTAATTGAGCGTGGAAAATTATTTTTTGTGTTTTGCATTGTTGAGTCAGGCCATTGTGGGTTTTTAAAAGCGGTGTGCTGTGCTGCATTTTCTGGCGATTTAAATTAATAGTGTGACTAAAATTAGCAGTGAAAGTGCCCTTTTTCCCCAGCCCCCCCCAGGACTAAAATTATTACCACTGATTGTCTCCTGCATGTGTATAAAAGTTAATGTTTTTTCCGTAAAAACCCCCACTTTTTTTAAATCCTCCCTTAATTTTTATCGGGTTTCAATTGCTTATCTAGCCAACATCTGAGTATGAAAAAAAAATAGACCTAACGTACTTTTTAAAATTTGGAAAACTGAAAAGCAGTTTAACTACTTTGCAGATATGAAAAAAACAACCACCCATAATAACACCCAAAAATATAAAATTTCCCTTTTATGCTCCAGGGACGTGGGAAAGGGCATTTTTTCCCAAAAATAAAAGGGATGCAGTTCAATGCATGAATAATAGCTAATTCCCAAATACATTGCCATCAGGTTTTAAAACACAGCTGGCCTGATCCCATTGTTTGCTCCCTCCAGCCCCTTCAGGGAGCACTGTTTCAGTTTCAATGACTCAATTTTGGGGAAAAGGTAAATCAAATCAAATTGGGAAAGGGGGGCCAATGACCAAAAGTCAGTCAAAAAGGGGTGACAATTTAGGGCTAGCTTTTTAAATTTATAACCCTATTTATTTGGGCAACAAAAAAACTTTGGGAGCCTAAAATTGTAGCGGGAGGATGTCAAGGGGGTTTGGTCCCCCGCCCCCCATATCATTTTTAAAGTGGTTTACCCCTAAAGATGCGGGTGCCCTTTTGGGTTTAGCTGAAAGAAAGGGTAAATTTCACTTTGCCAGCTAGCTAGGCTGAACTTGAAACAAACTATTTATAACATTACATATCTTTTAAAGTTGTAATGAAAGTACCCAAAAAAAAAAATATAAACGAAAGGGCTTTGAAAAATGCACCGGGAGGAGAGGGCTCCCGGTTTCAGGCCCCTTTAACCCAAATTTTGGTGTTTAATTGTGTGGGGGTTTTTTATAAAAATCTACAAATGTATTTAAATGTTTCTCCCGGCCGTCTTTTTTATTAACCGAAAAGAGCTTCTGGAATCGGGACAGTGTTTACTCCCTCATACGGAAAAAAGTTTTTTTTTTTTTAACGAGTGGGTAAAAGGTTTTATTCAGCCCCCTTTAAAAGGGCCCAAAATTTTCCCCGTCTTTGCAGGAGAAAGAGAGGAGATTCGGAAGTAGGTCAGGGTGCCTTCAAAGGGAAATCCGACGGCGAGGGGGTAATCTCCCTCTCCCAAATCCAGCCCTATTACCCAATTCACAATAATTGGATAACAAAATAGACAAGGTAAGCCCACAAAAATATCCTCCCCCCCCTGGAACATTAAAAATGGAAATTTTTTATGTTTCACGGGGTCGGGGCAAAAACGACGACTTTGGATAACATAAGCTGGCGGGGTTTATGCGGATGGGAAAGATAAACAGCCACCTCCGGAAAGACAAGGGGGATGGCTGGGGTAAATTTGTAAAAAAACAGCTTGGCACAAATTTAATTTAAGGAAGTCTCAAAGGTTTTGCTCGCCTAAATTTGGGAGGTATCAGGGATAACTGTAGACCAACCCTTTTTACCAAGGGGATTTTTATTTTAATTTTTGAGCTGTCTATTTCCCACCAAAAAACGAGGGTGGCACTAAGCCCCAAATCAATGAGCTGTAAAAGGGCCATAAGAAACGGGGAAAAAACCTCCAGAGGGGGGCGTTTCCTGTGGCCGGGGAAACTATAAGCGGGGAAACGAAAAATCCTTTTCACCTAATTTCTACCACCCTGTTAAATGGGCCCCCAAGGGGAAAAAAACAAACTCAGAAAACCCTTTTACTCCCCCACAAAAGAGACATGTACAAAGCTCTCCCCTCCCCCTTTCCATTTTGGCAAATTGACCATAAATTTCTATCCTCCTCTTTTCCTGCTTAAAAAGCTAAACTAAACCAGGGAAGAAACCCTTTGCCTGGGTTCAAAAAGAAAGGGGTCAGGATGAAGCAAATCCAAAGCTACAGGACTGTTTTGCTAGACGGACGGGGAAAATTTTTCCCCGGGATTCCGATGGAAATGAGGGTAAAACCACATAAACCACGGGGGGCCTTTACCCAATATTTGCATCGGGGGAGGTCTCCCAAAAGGACCGTATACAAAACCCCAAAAACCTGAAGCCAAAAGATTCCGGGCCCAACCCCTCCGCAAGGGCCTTAAAGCGTAAAAGTTCCCGTTTTTCAAGGAGCGGGGACCAAACCCGGGAGGGCTTAAAAAGGGAAAATTTTCGCTATGCCCCCCCAAACGAACCTTTAAAAACAGGCAAAGATTTCATACAAGACTAAGATTAAAATCGTAAAACCCCCGGTTTCGATGCTCTCGGAGTGGAAAGGTTTGGCAAACTATTACGACTACAAAAGCACAGGGGGAGCTGCCCGTGACCGAGCCTACCAGACAAGCTAAAAATTCCCTCTCTCGCTTCGGGGCAAGCGCACGGGAAGCATGCTTGAGAAAAAATCAGCTGACCCGGGGCCCCACGGGATCACCTTTTAGCTTTTTTAAAATTTTAAAAGGTCCCTTTTACCCCCGGGGAAAGGGGGTTCCCGGCCTTGTATCCAGAGCGTTTCCCAACAATTTTTACTTTTTTTTTAAACCTGTCCCCCTTCTAAATTTTTCGGACCCCCTTTGGGTTGTCCAAAACACTGGTAATGCCAAAATTAAAACCCTGGTTTTACCATTTTTTGCCGGCTTTCTCCCTCCCCTTACCCAAAAACCCCCGGGGGGAAACCCATTTGCCCCCCCCAACAGATCCCCGGTGGCCCCAAACCTTTGCCCCCAACTGATTTCCAACCAAAAAAGGCCCCTAGTGGAACTATTTTGCTCACTGCTTTCCCCCGGGGCCTTTAAATCCACTAAACTAAGGGCCCAAAAAAACCCCTCCCTCTGAAAGGCCCGGGTTTTGTGGGGCCCCTTTAAAAAAGGGTCAAACATTCCACCCCCCAAGGGGGCCCCCGGGGGGCTCAAACCCCGGATTTTACCAGGAACCGGCAAAACTCCCCCCCATTTGGCACGACCAACTTGGAAGGTGCCCCTTAAACTTTGAACACCTTGGGGAGTTAAAAAAACCCGTTCCCTTTTGAGGGGAGGGTTGAATTAACCTTGGGTTTCCCAACAAACCCCATAAAAAACCCCCAAAAACACTTAAGGAAACCGCCAAAGTTTTTGTACAAAAGAGGGGGGCCCCGGACCTTTCTTTATGTGCACCAAATGAAGTGCTTTGAACCCCGGGTTTCTTGCTCGGCCCCACCCAACCCAGAAACCCAAGACAACTCCAAAATTTTCCGCCCCAGGCCCTCAAACCACCAAGAAAAAGGCCCAAAAATTGAAAACTCCACCATTTGCCCTTTTTCCCCCCTTCCCCACCAAAAAGGAAAATATTTTTAAAAAGCTTTCCAACCCCCAACCCAAAAAACCCCAAACCGTAAACCAAATGGCAAAACCCGGGACAAAACAAACCCCCTTTTAAAATGGGTCCTGGTTCCTGGGCCCCCCAAAGGGTAAGGGTTTTAAAAAACCCACGAGTGTTCAAAGGGGGGGCCCCCGGGGGGTGTTTCAGAAAATTTGACCCCTTTGTTCCCCCTTGTGCATGGAAGATAACAATCATTTTTGGAACAACTGTTTTTTGGAAGGAACACCCAGGGGAGGGGAAAGGGAAAAACCAAAAGCCCATTTCCTGGGGGCGGGTTTAACATTTAGATTAATTCCGGGTTCCACTTTTAATTCCATTCAGGTCCAAAACCCAAAGGTTTTTCTTAATTTTTTTTAAAGACAAAGTTTTCCCCCTAATATTTTAAAAAATTTTGGGGTTAAATCCCTAAAAGGGGGAAAAAAAAAACTTTAATATAAACCCCTGAGCTCCCTTTGTTTAACCCCTTTGTGAAAAAACCCAACCCCCCCAAAGCCATACGGGGGGAGGCTACCCCAAGTTTAAACTGGGGGAAGTTTCCGTCCCAAAATAAAAACCCCGCGGTTAAAAGGTCCCCTTAAAAATTGTAAAGGGATTACCTTATAGCGGCCCGCGGGACGGCAGTTACCGGGGCCCCCCAAAAATAAGTCCAAAATTTTTCAACAGAAACCCGCCCCAAGCCAAAACTTCCTTTTTTAACCCTTCCCTCTTCCCTCTCCTTTTTTTTTCTCCCCCCTTTTTAAAATTTTTTTCCCAAATTTTCTTGGCCAAAGGGAAAATTTTTTGCCAAGGAAAAAATTCCCTCAGGGAAAACCAAACTTTCAAAAAATTTAAATTTGCCGGGCCAGGGAAATTGAAAAATTTAAAACAAATAATAGGTTTTTAAAATTAAAACATTTTGAAAGAAAAATTTGGTCCGACCTTTGGGGTTACTTATGGGGCCCACATTTTGGTGTGAAAAAGTGTCAGTCCAAAACCCCCCAGGGCCGTAGACTAACCGGGCCCCAAGTTTGTTAAACCCCCCAATTTTTAAATTTAGAGTATGCCCCTTTTGGCCCCCTTCCTCTCCCTTTGGGTGATTGGGGCCCCCTTTTTCCCATACAGGGGGGCAGGGGAAGAAACGGGGAGGGGGGGTTAGAAAAAAAACCGGGTTCAGGCGAAAGGGGGATGGGAAAAAAAAAACCCCCAATTAAACAGTTTCCCCCTTTTTTGCCCCCTAAAAAACCAGGCCCCTTTCCTTGCCATGAAAACCCCGTAACACCCTAACACCCCCCCAATTTTCTTTTTTCCTTCTCTTCCCCTTTTTTAGTTTCTGTTTTTTCCTTTCATAAACGTTTTGTCCTCCTTTTTTTAAATTTTCCTTTAAAAGCTTAAGGCTTTTGTTATCAAAAGGGAAAAATTCCCTTAGAAAATTTTCCAAAACAAAAATTTCCCAAAACAATTTAGATTTTTAATAAAAAACATTTATTGCAATAATTTGTCCCCTCCCCAACCAGTTTTAAAATTTAGGCCCAGTGTTTTTTTAAAAACCCCTTGTTCTCCATCATCCTTTTTCGACTTTTTGACTGGCCCGGTTAAAAGCCCCCTTTGGCCCAACCCCCAAATTTTAAACAGATCCCTTCCACCCAAGGGCCCCCCCCCAAGGCTTTCCCTCGAAAAAATTGGGCCTTTGAAAAAGGGGGCGGGGAAATGGAAAACGGGAAATGGGCCCAAGGGGGGTGAAAAGGGGGCAAAACCCGGGTTGGCCCCAAAAAAAATGGGAATCAAATACGGTAATTCCCCCCGGGTCTCCCCTAAAGGGACCCCCCCTTGGGGGGCCATTCATCAAAAAGGGTAACAGCCCCAAACCCCCGGGCCAGCCTTTTTTTCAATACCTAAGAAGGCGGGGGGAAAGTTAAAAAAACCAAGAAAACCCCACTCGGGGATTAAAATTTTCCTAAACCCCCAAAGTCCCGTTTTCCCCAGGTTTTCCACCCCCCAAGTTTGAGATTGAATTGGTTATCCAGAAAATGGGGAATAGTGCTAAAACAAAAAAAATACTTTTGTTTTAAATTTTTTTCATTTTAGGAAGAAAATTTTTTTTGATCCCCAACCCCAAAGAAAACCCCCAAACCCAAACCGGGATTTAAATTTTCTTTGGGGTCCTTTTTTTCCCAAAAAAACCGCCCCTGTTTGAAAGGGAAATCCATGTTCCCAACTTTCAACAACCTCCCCCCCCAGAAGGAAAAGAAGAGGGCGGGGTTGGGCCTTCCGGGATAAAAAGACCCCCAAAACGGCCCAAGGGCAATAAGGGGGTTTCCGTTAAGAAGGCAACAACCTGGGGGGCCCGAAATTTTAAAAATTGAAAACCCAAAGAAACCCCTTTGGGGGCCCCCCCCCTTTTCCCCCTTTCCCAAAGCAAGCCTAAAACTGGGGATCGGGGGAAAATTCTGAGGAAAGGGAGGGGAAAAAAACCCCTCCATTGGCAAACCTGGTAAAAGGACCTAAGGAAACAGTCTCAAAGAAAAAATTTTCGACCAACCTTTTAAAAAACCCTGCCGAGAAAAACCCCCCTTTGTACCCAAAAATGCAAATTTAATTTTCCAAAAAACCAAAAATGTTTTTTTCCAGGGAAATTTGGGAAAGGGTTAAGTGTCCTCTGAAAAAATCGAACCTTTAAGCTTTTTGGAAAAAACCCGCAAAATCCCCCGGGGGTTTAAAACAAGAAGGGATGGTAAAACCCCCAAAACCCATCCCCAAAACCCTGGGGGGAAAATTTTTGGGGAAAATTTTTTTTTGGGAAATTGGGGGTAAAGTTTATTTTTTTTTTGGGGGGGGATTTTGGGGCCCTGACCCGAAAGGTCTTGGCCAAAAGCCCCTATTGGGAAATTAAATGGGGTTTTGGGTTTTAAACAAAACGCCAAAAAAAGAGGGAAAAATGGGTGTGTAAAAAGGGAGGTTTGGCCCTAGGGCCCTAGGCCGGCCCCAAACCTCCCCAAAGGGAAAAGGAAAGGGATTTTTTAAACCCTTATTCCCCAGCTTTACGGGAAAACCTGTTTCCCCAGAATTTTTAAAGGGGTCCAAAACCCGGGCTTTAAACCTGTTAAAAGGCCCCGCCCTTTTTGGGGATTCGTTTTTTTGAAAAATTTCGCCCAAAAATTCTTTTTCTGCCTGATGTAAAAAATATTTTTTCAAAATTTCAAAGTTTTTCAAAAAATTTTTTAGGATTTTTGTTTGATTACCGCTTTCTCAACTTAAAGTAAAACCGTTTAAAAACCCCCTTTTTTAAAAAGGGAAAATGGCGGCTTAAAACGTCTTTTTTCCCAAACTGAGGGGCGGGGCGTTTTTTTTATTTTTTAATTTTTTTTGAACTTTAAGAAAACATTCTCCCAAACCCGGGTTTTCCATTGGGGGTTGGGCCCTGTTGGGTTTTCCCCCGTTTACATACCCGGCCTCCCCGGGGAACTAAGGAAAACGTTGCTACAGTTAAAAACCCCAATTTTTTTTAAAGCTGGGAATCCGGAACCCGGGGACAGAAAGTGGGCCGGCCCACCTTACCCCTCAGAGGGGATCCGCCCTTTGGTTAAGGGGGCCTTTTTACCCCGACTTTTTGAAATTCCCTTCCGGTCCCCAGGGGGACCTTTAACTATCAATTCCCAATTCAATTTGGGCTTTTCCCATGGGAAAAGTGTGTTAACTTTGGGGCCCAACCCCGGGGATTTAGAAAAAAAAGTAAAAAAAAAACATTTAAAAAAGGAAACCATTCACGGGAATTTGGGGTGGCTTTCAAAGCATTTAGAATAAACTTTTTTACAATGTGTGCTTTAGTTAAAAGAAAAATTTTGGGAAAATAAATCATAATAGGGGGGGGGTTTTTAAAATTTTTTTGTTTTTCCCCCTTTCCCCTTTTCCCTTGTGGCAAAACAGGAAAATTGGGCAGGGGTTAAGGGCCAAGGGGGTTTTTTTAAACCCAGTAAAAAAAAGTTAAAACAAAGGGGTTTTTTTCCCCCAACCCCTTTTGGGGTTGTTTAAATCGGGGGAAAATATTTTTCCCCCCTTTGGTCTTAATTCAGGGGTTAGGAAATCCCCCCCCAAAGGTTTACCTCTTTTTTTTATTCCAAAGTGTTTTTTTAACCGGGGTTGCCAGGGGGCCCTTTTTTAATTTTGGGAGAAGGATATCTTTAAAACCCCAAGTTTCAAATTTTTGGGACCAGTCCCCGGGGAAAAATACCTCCCACTGGGAACCCGAAAAGGGCCAAAATTAGTTTGGGGCCCCTTTTTTTTTTTGGGTTTGCTTTCCAATTTTAATAAGCCCTTTTTTTTTATTTTTGGGTGGGCTAAGGTTTGTGTTTTTTGTTTGTTGTTTTGGGGCTGTTTTTTTTTTTTTAAACCGGGCCCGGGACAAGTTACCTTGGGGGGCCCCCTTCTAAGTTTAATTCTCGGGGGTGAGCTTTTTTTGGAATTTTGGGGGGGCCTTTTTATGGATTCCCCCTGATTAAAATTTTTGCCCCGGTTACTTTTTGGGAAACAAAGTTTGGAAAAGGGGAGAAAAGAGGTTTGGCGGGGGGGAAAATAGGGGATTTGGCTTTTTTTCAAGGTTTTTTCCCCAACGCGGCCCACACTCCTCAGTTGGGGTTACCAAAATCAATTGGGGGAAAAATTTCCCCCTTCCAAAATTTTTCAAGGACGGGTAAAATATTTTTCCCCCCTTTTTTTTTATTGGCGTTTGTGCTTTTTCCCCCTTACACAGCCCATTTAAAAAATTTTGGGTTTTTTCCCATCATAAAACCCCACAAACAAAAACTAACAATTTGGCTGGACCTTTTGGGTTTTCCCCCGTTTATAATATTTTGGGGTGGATGGCGAAAATTGTTTTTTTTCGGGAAGAAAAAATTTGGTTTTCAAGAGGCCCTAAAACCCGGAAACCCGGGCGGGGGGCCCAAGGTCCCACCCTAGGGACTCCCAATAGGAAAGTTTTATAAAAACCTTTTAAATCAACCAGGGGGCTTTTGTTGAGCCTTCAACCATAAAAGCGGGCCTTGGGCCCCAGGGGGAAACCCCTTAATTTTCCCATTCCTTTTTTATTCTTTGCGGGCCCCAAACCAAACACACCCAAAGGGGAATTTCCCTTGTCAACACTTGGCCCCAACCCCAGCCCCCCTTCCCAAAAGGGCCCACCCCCCAAAATTGGGTTGTTCCCCCAAGGGCCATTGGGCCCCCTTTTCCTTTGGGGGGGGGGGAAAAACATGGGGAGAAAGGGAACATTTTACCTTTCCCCCTTGTCCCTTAAAGAAGGTTTGGGGTTTAAATTTCCCAAGGGGGGAAACCCCCTCCCCGGGGTTGGGGTCCCTGCCAGTAAAGTTTTTTCCCCTTGGGGGCCCAGAGAGCGAAATTGGGTGAGGGGAAAGGCGGAAACCCTGGCTTAAAAACCACAAAAAAAAAAGCAGGGCCGAGGGGCAATACCCGGGTTTTCCCTTGGGGTTTAAACCCGTCCTAAAGGGGAAAAAGGCCCCTTTATTCCCTGGGCCCCAAGACCAGGTTTTGACCACTCCAAGGGCTAAGGGAACCCCTTTGGGGTTTTTTTCAAAGGGGGGGGTTTAGAAATTTTGGGATTTTAAAAACCCAACAGGGGCCCATTTTTTTATTGTAGGGGAAGGAAGGGGTCCCCAAAACACTTAAAGGAGAAGGGGGGAATGAAATTGCCTTTGGCCTAAACGGGCCCCTTTCCCTGTGTAAGGGCAGGGCCCTCTCCAATGCCTTTAGACCCCATGCCCTTTAACGGGGTTTACCTCCTTTAAATGGGGTTTTTGGAAAACAAACAGGGTTTTGGGGGTCAGTGGTATTATCAGGGGCCCACAGGTTAAAACCGTTTTCGAAAATTCAAGGCCCCCCCGGGAAAAACCATGTCTTGTTTTAAGGGGGTTCACGAGGGTGGGTGGAACCCAAACTTTTTTGTGGCGGTGAAATTCCCCCTGGTTTACTGAATGGAAATTTGTGACCGCTAAAAGGGGGGAAAGGGGAAAGTTTGGGAAAGAATTGGGGAGGGGAAAAACAGGGGCCCAAGGGGGAAAATCCCTGGGGGACCCTGGAAAGAGGCGGGTCAACATTTCCCGACGGCCATTTGGTTTTACAGGTTCGGGTTAACCAACCCAGGGAAGGAGGGGGCCCCGGGTTCCCAAAAATTGGAATTTTTTTAAGGAACTATTTTTCCCACAAAAACCCAAAGGGAGGCTCCACCCTAAAAGCCAAAAGGAAGGGGGTTTGTTTTGGCATTCAAACCCCAAAAACAAAAATTAAAAGTCCCCTTGGCCCTAGTTTTTAATTGTTTTTGGTTTGGTAAAAAGGTTTCTAGGAACCAAGGTTTCTAAAGAGGCTCCCAATTTTTTGGGGTCAAGGAAAAATACCCTGGCTTAAATTTTGAAAGTTATTTGTGTTTTTTTAAACTTGCCCAAGAGGGGGGACGGGACGGTCGGTATTGCACATAACCAAAATCCCCGAGGCCCCCCAAGGGAAGGGATTAAGAGGGCGGGGTTAAAGGGAAGGCGGGGTTTGGGAAGACTCAGTATGAGGCTCCAGACAGTCCCCTGCTTTTGACCTGAGAAAGTGGGCACCAAACACCTGCCAAATCACCTTTTAAAAATGTTTCCTGACTGAGTTGCTAACTGTGAAGGTGAAAAATTTTATCCACATTTAAAATGGCTGTAGATGGACGGCTCAAAAGATAAGCAGAAAAAAGGTCAACATTGATTTCCTCTGTCAGTCTGTGATTTCTGTTAGTTGCCTGTGTGTTGTCGTGAATGCGGTTTTCCCTTTCCCCCTTTCAAAAGGGATTGGGAAACCCTCCATACTGGAAAAGGGGAACGGGAAATCAAGGGAAATACTAACAGCTGCGGGGGACCTTGCGATATTAGATAAAAAATATGGGGGGGGAAATATCAGGGATGCCAAACTCCCCTCCCTCCCATTTTCTCTCTACAAATTTAAACCTCTGTTTTTTTCTCCCCCTTTCTTCTTGATATTTGTGATGTTAAAACTTTCCAGGCTTTTGTCGAAACCGGGCCCGCGACCCGGGAAGACCCAGGGGGCGGGGCGAAATTTGGCCCGCGTTCCGGGGTTTAGGGGAGGGAAGGGCCCGGGCAGGGAGGCTCAGTTGTAGAGCATGGGCGTTTTCCCAACGCCAGGGTTTGTGGGTTTATTCCACAGGGGGTATGAAAAAAAAAAAAAAAAAAAAATGCATTTAACTGTAACGTCTGGATAAGACCCGCCCTGCAAAAAATGACAAAAAATGAAAATGAAAATGTAAATGTAGCCCTGGGAAAGGTTAGTTTGGACTTTTAAAATAAAAGTTTATTTGGTTTTTCAAACCCAAAATTAAAATCCGTTTTTTTATTTGTCACATGGGGCCAATAAACTGGTGAAAGGACCTTACCGTGAAATGCTTCCCTTTTTTGCATCACTAAACTCGGGTTTACAAGGCATTTTAGTTGTTTTTTTGTTTTTTTTAAAATTATGGGCCCCTGGGGGGACCCCCTCATTTTCCATGGACCGCAGGAAGAACCCTTTTCCAGTAAGTTGAAATGTCTATTTCCCAAATAGGCTTTGAAGAACGCACTCGGGGTTTTTTAGAGTGAACCCGCTGGGGGGAAATGAAGTGGGGGAGGGTGGGGTTTGTCTATAATAAGGAAAATTAAAATTTTCTGAAAAAGGTGGAAAGGGGAAAAGGGAACCACGGTTAGCGTTGGGGGTTTTTAATCTATTCCCTCTCCCACATCAACCGCAGGCTGTGAAAATTAAACACAAAACCCGCTGGGGTGATGCTCTTGTTATTTGGGGGGGGGGACGCACACGTGCGTCCCAACGCGGGTTTCAATTTTTTTAAAGTGCCTTTTAAAAATTTTCCCAGACCCTATATTTTCTAAAAAAGGACTATGATCTTCTCCCCATCCCAAAGCTGGTGGTGTGACACTTGCGGGACTATAGGTTTCCACTGCAAAAACCCCCATCAGACAGAAAGTCTGAGTTTTTGGTTCTTAGGACTTTCTTTTCTCCTCGTCAGATCTTCATCAATCCCTGCTCGGGTCGGAAAACTCAGGGATCTTAAGTAACTTCCTTACATAGGACGGAAAATTAAAAGAAAATCCCGGGGAATAATGGATCAAAACAAAAAAAAACAGACTCTCTGCCCCCCCAAATCTACAATGCCCCCCCCCATACTGAACCCCCCACCTTGATTGGTTAAAATTTAAAAAAGGGTTTAATGGGGGGTAGTGAAATTTTCAGGAGGAAAAAAATTAGAGCGGGTAGGAGGGGGTGGGGCCGGGTTGGCACCCACCTCCCTTACTGGGTAGTGCCCCTCTTTAAAAAAAATGTCGGGGAAAGGGGGGAGGGGGGGAGGGAAGAGGGGGAGGGGAAGGGGGGGGGGAAAAGGGGGGAAAGGGGGAGGGGGGGGGGGAAGAGGGGGGGGGAAGGGGGGGGGAAAGGGGGGGGAAGGGAAAAGGGGGGAAGGGGGGGAAGGGGGAATGGGAAAAGGGGGGAGGGAAGAAGAGGGGAAAGGGAAGAAGGGGGGAGGGAAAAAGGGAGGGGGGAAGGGGGGGAGGGAAAGGGGGGGAAAGGGAAAGGGGGGAGGGAAGGGGAGGGAAAGGGGGGAGGGAAGAGGGGGGGAGGGAAAAAGGGGGAAGGGGGGAGGGAAGAGGGAGGGGGAAAGGGGAAGGGGGGGAAAGGGGGGGGGGGAGGGGGGGGGGGGAGAAAGAGGGGGGGAGGGGAAGAGAGGGAGGGAAAGCCGGAGGGGGGAAAAGGGAAAGGGGGGAAGGAAAAATGGGGAGGGGGGAAGGGGGGGGGAAGGGAAGGGAAGGAAAAAGGAGGGGGGGAAAAGGAGGGGGGGGAAAGGGAGGGAAGGGGGGAGGGGGGAGGGAAAGAGGGGGGGGAGGGAGGGAAAGGGGAAAGGGGGGAGGGAAAAAGGGGGGGGGAAAGAGGGGAGGGGGGGGAAAAGGGGGGGGGAAAGGGAAGAGGAGGGGAGGGGAGGGGGGGGGGAAAAAGGGGGGAAGGAAAGGTGGGGGGAAGATGGGGGGGAGGAGGAGGGGGGAAGGGGGGGGGGAAAAGGGGGGGGGAGGGAAGAGGAGGGGGGAAATTTGGGGGAAAGGGGAAGGGGGGGGGAGGGAAAGAGGGGGGGAAAGGGGGAGGGAAGGGGGTTGGGGGGGGGGGAGGGAAAAAAGGAGGGGAGGGGGGGGGGGAAGGGGAAGGGAGGGGAAAAGGGGGAAAGAGGGGGGGGAATTGGGGGGGAAAGAAGGGGGGGGGAAGGGGGGAGGGGGGGAGGGGGAAGAGGGGGGGAAGGGAAGGGGGGAAAGAGGGGGGGAAGGGGAAGGGAGAGGAGGGGGGGGCAAAGAGGAGGGGAAAGGGGGGAAAGAGGAGGGAAAGGAAGGAGGGGAAAAGGGGGGGAGGGGGGGAGGGAAGGGGGGAAGGGGGGAGGGAAGAGGAGGGGGGGGAAGGGAGGGAAGAGGGGGGGAGGGAAGAGGAGAGGAGGGGAGAAAAAGGGGGGAAGGGGGGGGGGAAAAAGGGAGGGGGGGGGAAGGGGAGGGAAGGGGGGAGGGAAGAGGGGAAGGGGGGAGGGAAGGGGGGAGAGGAGGAAGGAGGGAAGAGGGGGGGGGGGAAGGGAACAGGAGGGGGTAGGAGGGGGAAAGAAGGAAAAGGAGAGGGGGAAAGGGGGGGAGAGGAGAGGAGGGGATGAGGGGGGGAAAGGAGGAAAGGGGTTGCTTTTTTTTTTTCCTCACTGCGGGGTTTAAAAATCACCGGGCATGCAATTCTCATTATCTTGCTTCCAAAAATTGCCCGAAAGGGGCCTGCATTGCCTTTTGTCCCTTTCCCTGAATTTTTATAGAATTTGGGGCTTTGACAGTAAATTGGAGGGGCCCAAAAACCCCATGTTTTTTCCCCAGACGAGTTTCAAAAAAAACACAGAGGAAAAGGAGAAAGGCTGTGAGATTGTGGCCTTGAACATTTAAAAAAAAAAAACATAAGTTATGCTGGGTAGTCATTTGGAGAGTCGGGAAAGAGGAGTTTTACAAAGGAGGTATTAAAGACAGGCCCCAATGGTGCCCAAAACCGGGGGTTTGTCAAATAGGGAAAAAAAGGGTATATGTACGTATGAAAATTGAAGTTTAAGGTTTTTATGTAGAAGTATTTCTTCCCCAAATTTTTTATTTTTTTTAAATTTTTTTTAATTTACCTTTATTTAACTGGGGCAAGTAAATTTAAGGGACCAAATTTTTTAAACAATGACGCCTAAAAACCCGGCCAAACCCGGATGTTTTGAGCCCAGAGGGGGAGTTATTTATATCCTTTTTCTTCTAGCCCCTTTTTTTTATTTTTTTAAATCTTTTCCCTGAGGTTTCCCATTTTGCCCAAGTGTCAGTAATGCCAGAAATTTAACAGAAAAAGGGGGGGAATTATTTTGGGAAAAGTGGAGCCAAAAGAAATTTAAAAATGTTTTTTTGTAGCTCCGGGACCGGGCATTCCCCTTTTCCCTCCCCCCCCCCCCCCACCCCCCCCCCCCCCCCTTTCTCTCTCTCCCCCCTCTTTCAATTAAATTTTAAATTTCAATTTAAGGGTTTTTTTGGGCATGGGAAAAACATATTTTAAAAATGTCAAGTAAAGTTAAAAAAAAAAAATAAACTTAAAAATGAAACATTACACTTCCAAAATTTTTCCAAAAAGAAGAACATTTCAAATGTCATTTTAAATTGTGCAAAAAATTTAAAGTAAAAAAAGGGAAAAATAAAAAAAACAAAAATAGGGGTTTTGTTTTTAAACGGTGTTTGTTCTTCCTGTTGGCCTTTTTCTTGTGGAAACCCAGGTCACAATCTTGCGGGCTGGTGATGGCTTTTACGTGGTATTTAACCCAATAGATAGGGGACTTTATAAAAAATTGGGTTTGTTTTCTAATTCTTTGGGGATCTGTGAAATTTCTAAGGAAATTGTGTCTCAAAATGGTCATAAAATTTGGGGCGGGAAAAGGTTAGGAAGTGCAACTCATTTTTCCAATCATTTTGGGGCATGTCCCAATAGCCGTTTCCTTTTGAGAGCCGGGTTCTGCCTACGGGGGCCCTTTTCAAAAACAAGGTTTATTCACTGAATTTTGTACATAGTCAAATTTTCCTTCATTTTGGTCGTCACGTGGTCGGGTATTCTGCTACTGTGAAACTCTCTTTTTGGGGGCCAAATGGCATTCTAGTTTGCTCTGTTTTTGTAAATTCTTTCCAATTGTAAAGGCTTATATTTGGGGTTTTTTCATGTTTTGGGTGGGTCTAACTGTTTTTGCTGCCCTGGGGGCTCTGTGGTTTTGTTTGTGTTGGGGAACAGACCCCCCAGGCCCCAGCTTGCTTGGGGGCCCTCTTTCCCCGGGTTAAACCCCTCTGTAGGTTATGGTTTTTTGTTAGGGAAATTTTTTTGGGAATCACTTCCTTTTAGGTGGTTTTTTAAAAATTTTAACCCGCTTTTTTCCGGTTTTATGTAATTAGGGGGGTACGGCCCTAATTCTGCTCTCCCTGCATTTTTTTGGTGTTTTACGTTGTACACAGGGGATATTTTTGCAGAATCTCAATTTTGCATGCAGAGTCCCCCCCCCCTTTTTTTTTTTTTTTTTTTACTTACAACAATTTCAGATTGATATGGGGGGGGGGTTTTTTTTTTGGGGGGTTTTTTGGGGGAAAAAAAGGGAAAAAGGGGGTTTTAAAAAAAAAAAATTTTCTTTAAAAAATGTATCTTTTTTGGGGATTTGGAAGGGTGCTGTTCCCTTAAAAAATTAACCCCCAAAATTTAAATTTTTTGACTGAAAATTTTTAAAATTTTTTAAAGGGTTTTTTTAAAAAGGGGTTTTTTTTTTTGGGGAAAATTTAAAAAATTTTTTAAAAAATTTTTAAAAATTTTAAATTTTTTTTGGGTTTTTTTTAAAAAAAAAAAAATTTTTTACTATGGGGGTCTGACTTTTAGGGTTTTTGGGGGGTTTTGGGGTTTAAAAAATGATTTTCCCCCCTTTTTAAAATTTTTTGGGGGTTTTTTTTATTTAAAATTTCCCCCCCCAAAAATCCCCTTTTAAAAACTTGGGGTTTGGGAAATTTGGGGGAAAACCCCCCCAGGGGCAACAGTGAGCCAAAGGTTATGTTCGAATTCCAAAAAAAAATTTTTTTAAAAATTTTTTTTTTAAATTTTTTTTTTTTAATTTTTTAAAATTTTTTTTTTTTTCCCCCAAAATTTCCCCCAATTTTGGGGGTTTTCCAAATTTAAACCTATCCTTAAAAAGGGGTTTAAAGCCTTAAAAAAAAATTTTTTTTTAAAAAAAAAATTTGGGGGAAAAAAATTTAAAAAATTTGAAAATTTTTTTTTTTTTTTTAAAAAATTTGGGAAAGAAAATTAAAAAAAAAAAATTTTTTTTGAAAAAAAAAATTTGGTTTTTTTTTTTTTTTTAAAAAAAGGGTTTTTGGGGAAAAAAAATTAAAAAAAAACAAATAAACATTTTTTAAAAAAAACTTTTTAAAAAAAAAAAAAAAAATTTCCAAAATTTTCCCCCCAAAAAATTTTTTTTTTTTTTTTTTCTTTTTTAAAAAAAAAAAATTTTTTTAAAAAAAAAAAAATTAAAATTTTAAAAAAAAAGTTTAAAAAAAAAATTTTTTTTTAAAAAAAAAATTTTTTTTTTTTTTTTTTCCTTTAAAATTTCCCCCTTTTCCTTTCCCCCGCCCCTTTTTTCCCCCCCTTTTTTGGGGGTTCCCCAAAAAAAAAAAAGGGGGGCCCCTTTTTTTTCCCCCTTTTAAAAAACCCCGGGGGGGCCCCCCCCTTTTTTTTTTTTGGGGGGGGGGCCCCAAAAAATTTTTTTTTTTAAAAAAAAATTGGGGTTTTTCCCCCCTTTTTTTAAAAAAAAGGGGGAAACCCAAAAAAATTTTTAAAAATTTTAAAAAATTTTTCCCCCCCCCCCCCCTTTTTTTTAAAAAAGGGGGGAAAAAAAAACCCCCCCCAAAAAACCCCCTTTTTGGGGGAAAAAAACCAAAAAATTTTTTCCCCCCCCCCCAAAAAACCCCCCCCCTTTAAAAATTTTTTTTTTTTTCCCCCCCCCTTTTTTTTAATGGGGTTTTTTGGGGTTTTTCCCCCCCCTTTTCTTTTGGGTTTTTGGTTTTTCCCCGGGGGAAAAAGAAAGGGGGGGTTTTTGGGGGTTTTTAAAAAATTTTTCCCCCCAAAAAAAAGGGGGGAAAATTTTTTTCAAGGGGTTTTTTAAAATTCCTTAAAAAAGGGGGGTCCGGTTTTTGGGGGGGGGTTAAAAGGGGGGGGGGGAAAGAAAGGGGGGGGGGGGGGGGGGGGTTTAAAAAAGGGGGGGGAAAAATAAAGGGGGGGGAAAAAAAAAAAAAAAAGGGGGGGGAAAAAAAAAAAAGGGGGGGCAAAAAGGGTTTAAAAAAAACCCCTTTTTTAAATTTTTTTTGGGGGGGGGGGGGAAAAAAAAATTTTTGGGGGGGAAAAAACCCCCCCCCCCCAAAAAAAACCCCCAGGAAAAAAAAAAAAAAAAAAAAAAGGGGGGCCCCCCATTTTTTAAAATTTGGGGGGTTTTTTTGGGCCCCCTTTGGGGTTTTTGGGGCCAATTTTTGGGGGGCCCTTTTTGGGTTCCCCTTTGGGGTTTTGGGGAAAAATTTTTTTCCCCCCGGGTTTTAAAAATTGGGGAAAAATTTTTTGGTTTTTGGTTCCCCCCCCTTTTTTTAAAAAAAGGGCCCCCCTTTTTTTTTTCCCCCCCCCCCAAAATGGGTTTTTCCCCAAAAAAAAAAACCCCCCTTCCCAAAAAAAAATTTTAAAAAAAAAAAAACCCCCCCCTTTTTTGGGGGGTTTAATTTTTGGTTTTGGGGGGGTTTTTTTAAAGGGGGGCCCAATTTTTTAAAAAAGGGGGGGGAATTTTTAAAAAGGGGGAAAAAAAAAAAAACCCAAAAGATTAAAAAAAAAAAATTTTTTAAAAAAATTTAAAGGCCCGGGGGGGAAAAAATTTTTTCCCCAAAAGGGGAAATTTTTTGGGGGGTTTTTTGGGCCCCGGGGGGGGAAAGGGGACCTTTTTTGGGGGTTTCCCCCCCCCGGGGGGGGGTTTTTGGGGGGTAAATCCCCCCCAAAAAATTTTTTCCCCCCTTTTTTTGGAAAAACCCCGCCCCCAAAACAAAGGGTCTTCTAAAGTTTAAAACCCCCCTTTTTGGGGGAAAAATTTTTTTTCCCGGGGAAAAAATTTTTTTAAAAAATTTTCCTGGGCAAATTTTAAAATTTTTTCCCCTTTTTTTTTGGGCCCCTTTTTTTTAAATTTTAAAAAGATGGGAAAAGGGGGGCCATTTTTTTTTTTTAAAAAAATTTTTTAATTTAAAAATTTTTGGAAAAAAATTTTTAAAAAAAGGGTTTTTTGGAAATTTTTTTTGGGAAAAAAAAAATTTTAAAAAAAAAAATTTTTTAAAAAAAAAAAATTTAAAAAAACAAAAAAAAAAAAAAATTTTAAAAAAAAAAAAAAAAAAAAAAAAAAAAAAGGAAAAAAAAAAATTTTTAAAAAAAAAATTTTTTTTTGTAAAATTTTTTTAAAAAAAAAAGTTCCCCCAAGGCCCCCCCCCCAATTTTTTTAAAAAAAAAGGGGGGAAAATTTTTTTAAAAAAAAAAAACAAAATTTTTTTTTTTTTTTTTTGGGGCCCCCCCAAAAAAAAAAAAAAAAAGGGGGGGGGAAAAAATTTTTTTTTGAAAAAAAAAAAAAAAACCCTTTTTGGTTTTTTTTAAAAAAAAACCCGGGAAAAGGGTTTTGGGGTTTTTTTTTTTTTAAAAAAAATTTTTTTAAAAAAGGAAAGGGTTTTAAAAAAAAAAAAAAAACCCTTTTTTTTTTTTTTAAAAAAAAAAAAAAAAATTTTAAAAAAAAAAAAAACCCCCCGGGAAGAAAAAAAAAATTTTTTTTAATTAAAAACCCTTTTAAAAGGGGGAAAAAAAAAAAAACCCCCTTTTTTTAAAAAAAATTGGCCTTTTTTTCCCCCGGGGGGGGAAAAAAAAATTAAAAAAAAAACCCCCCCTTTTTTAAAAAAAAAAAAAAACCCCTTTTTTGGGGGGGGTTTTTAAAAAAAGGTTTGGAAAAAAAAAAAATTTTTTTTTCCCCCCCCGGTTTGGGGGGGAAAAAAAAATTTTTTCCCCGGTTTTTTCCCCCCCTTTTTTTAAAAAGGGGGTTTTAAAATTTTTTTTCCCAAATTTAAAATTTTTTTTTTCCCCCCCCCCAAAAAAAACAAAATAAAATTTTAAAAAATTTTTAAAAATTTTTGAATTTTTCCCCTTTTTTTTGGGAAAAAATTTTTTGGGGCCCCCCAAATTTTTTAATTTTTTTTTTTTTAAATTTAAAAAATTTTTTTAAAAAAACCCCCCCCGGGAAAAAAAAACCCCAAATTAAACCCCCCTTTTTTAAAACCCTTTTAAAAAAAAAATTTTAAAAACCCTTTTTTTGTTTAAAACCCCTCAAAAAACAAAGGGGGTTTTTTCCCAAAAACCAAAGGAAAAACCCCCCAAGGGTTTTTAAAAAAAAAAGGGGGTTTTAAAAATTTTTTTTGGGGGGGGGGGGGGGAAAAAAAAAAAAAGGGGGGGGCCCCAAAAAAAAACCAAAAAAAAAAAAAAAAAAAAAAATTTTAAAAACCCCCTTTTTTAAAAAAAAATTTTTTTGGGAAAAAGGGCCCCTTTTCCCCCGGGGAAAATTTTTAAAAAAAAACCCCCCCCCCCAAAAAAAAAAATAAAAAGGTGGGGGGTTTTTTTGGGGGGGAAACAAAGGGGTTTTTAAAAAAAACCCCCCCAAAAAAAAAAACCCTTTTTTTTCCCCCAAAAACCCCCCCCCAAAATTTTTTCCCCCCCCCAATTTAAAAAAAAGGGGGTTTTAAAAGGGGAAAAAAAAGGGGAAAAAACCCCCCCCCCTTTTAAAATTTTTGAAAGGGAAAAAAACCCCCAGGTTCCAAAAAAAATTTTTTTTCCCCCCCTTTTTTTTTTAAAAAAAAAAAACCCCCCGGGGGGGGCCCCCCCAAAAGGGGGGGGGGTTTTTTTTTGGGCCCTTTTAACCCCTTTTTTTTCCCCCCCGGGGGGTTTCCCCCAAACCGGGGTTTTTTTTGGGGGTTTTTTTAAATTTTTCCCTTTTTTTAAAAAATTTTTTAAAGGGGCCCCCCCCAAAAATTTTTTTTTTTGTTTTTTTTTCCCCAAAAAAAATTTTTTGGGGTTTTTTTTTTCGGGGGTTTTTTTAAATTAAAAATTTTTTAAATTTTTCCCAAAAAAAAAAGGGGGTTTTTGGGGGGGAAAAGGAAAAAAATTTTTTTTAAAAAATTTTTTTAAAAAAAACCCAAAAAATCTTAAAAATTTTTTTGGTTTTTTTTTGGGTTTTTTAAAAAAAATTTTTTAAAAAAAAAAATTTTTTTTTTGGGGTTCTTCCAAAAAACCCCAAAATTTTTTTTTTGGGGGGGAAAAAAAAAAAGTTCAAAAAAATTCCCCCCCCCAAAATTTTCCAAAAAAACCCCGGGGGGTTTTTTTTTGGGGCCCCCAAAAACCCCCCCCAAAAAAAAAAAAAAAAAAAAAATTAAAAATTTGGAAAAAAAAAGGGGGGGGTTTTTGGGGGGGCCCCCCCCCCCCCCCGGGGGTTTTTTTCCCCCCAAAATTTTTTTTTTTTTTTTAAACCCCTTTTTTTTTAAAAATTTTTTTTTTAAAAAAATTTTTCCCCTTTTGGGTTTTTTTTTTCCTTTTTAAAAAAATTTTTTTGGGATTGGGGGTTTTTTTAAAAAGGGGGTTTTTAAACCCGTTTGGGGAAAAAACCCTTTTTACCCCCTTAAAAAAAAATTTTTGGGTTTTTTTTTTTTTTGCCAAATTTAACCCCTTTAAAACCCCCTTTTTTTTATTAAAAAACCAAAAAAATTTTTTTTTTTAAAAAATTTTTTAAAAAAACCGGGAAAAAAAAATTTTTTTTTTAAAAAAGGGGAAAACCCCCCAAAAAAAAAAAACCCTTTTTTTTGGGAAAAAAAAAAAAGAAAAAAAAAATTTTTAAAAAAAAAAATTCCTTTTTCCCAAAAAATTTAAAAATTAAAACCCCCCAAAAAAAAATTTTTTAACCCCCCCCCCCCCCCCCCAAAAAAAAAAAAAAACCCCCCCCCCCAAAAATTAAAAAAAAAACCCCTTTAAAAAAATGGTTGGGGGAAAAAAAAAAAGGGCCCCAAAAAAACACCCGGAAAAAAACCCCCCCTTTTTAAAAGCCAAAAAAAATTTTTGGGGGGGGAAAAAACCCCAAAAGCCCCCCCAACGGTTAAAAAAAAATTTTTTTGGGGGGAAAAACCCCCAAAACCCCCTTAAAAAAGGGGTTTAAAATTTTTCCCCAAATTTCCCCCCAAAAAAAAACCCCCCCCCCAAAAAACCCCCCCTTTTTCCAAAAAACCCCCTTTTTGGGGCCCCGGAAAAAATTTTTTTTTAAAAAAAAGGAAAAATAAAAAAAAATTTTTAAAAAAAGGGGGGGGGGGGGGGAAAAAAAGGGGGGGGGGGAAAAAGGGGGGGGCCCAAAAAAAAAAAAAAAAAAAAGGGGGGGTTCCCCAAAAGGGGGGGTTTTTTTCCCCCCCAAAAGGGGGGGCCCCCCCCCCAACCCCCCCCCCCCGTTTTTTGGGGAAAAAAAAAAGGGGGGAAAAAAATTTTTTTTTTAAAAAAAAAATTTTTTAAATTTTTTTTTTTCCCAAAAAAAAAAAAGGGGGCCCCCCCTTTTTTTTTTTTTTTTTACCTTTTTTTTCCCAAAAAAAAAAAAAGGGGGGGGGTTTTTTCCCCCCGGGGGGGGAAAAAACCCCCCCTTTTTTTTTTAAAAAAAAAAAAAAATTAAGGGGGAAAAAAAGGGGGGCCCCCTTTTTTTTTTTCCCCAAAAAAATTTTTTAAAAAAACCTTTTTTCCCCCCAAAAAAAAAAAAAAAAAGGCCCAAAAAAAAAAAAGGGGGGGGAAAAAAAACCCCCGGGGGGAAATTTTTAAAAAAAAACCCCCCCCCCCTTTTAAAAAAAACCTTTTTTTGTTTGGGGTTTTTTGGGGGGGGGAAAAAAGGGGGAAAAAAAAAAAAGGGGAAAAACCCTTTTCCCCCCCAAAATGGGGCCCCCCCTTTTTTTTTGGAAACCCAAAAAAAAAAAAACCCCCCCAAAAAATTTTTTTTCCCCTTAAAACCGGGCCGGGAAAAGGGGCCCGTTTTAAAACCCCCTTTTTTTGGCCCCCAAAAAAAAAAAAAAGGGTTTAAAAAACCCCCCAAAAAAATTTTTTTTTGGGGCCCCCTTTTTCCCCCGGGGGGCCCCCTTTTTTTTTTCTTTTGGGGAGGTTTTTTTCCCCCCCCCCCCAAGGGGGGTTTTTTTTTTCCCCCCGGAAAATTTTTTTTTTGGGGCCCCCGGGGGGGGGTTTGGGGAAAACCCCCCAAACCTTTTTGGGGGGTTTGGGGGGGGCCCCCCCCCTTTTTTTTTTTTAGGGTGGAGGAGGGGAAAACCCCCCCCCAAAAAAAAAATTTTTTTTTTCCCCCAAACCCCCAAAAAAAAAAGGGGGGGGCCCCCGGGGGCCCAAAAAAACCCCCCAAATTTAAAAAAGGAAATTTTTCCCCCAAAAAAAAGAAAAACCCCAAACCCCGGGGGCAGGGAAAAACCCCCCCCCACAAAACAAAAAAATGGTTTAAAAAACCCGACGGGGAAAAAAAAACCCCCCAAAAAAAAACCCCCCCAAGGGGCGAAAAATTTGGAAACCCAAACCCCCCCCAAAAAACCCCCCCCCCCCAAAAGGGCCCCCCCTTTCCCCCTCCCCCCCCCCCCCCGGGGGAAAAGGGGGGGGGCCCGGGCCCCCCTTTTCCTTAAAGGGGGTTTTAAAAAAAAACCCCCCGGGGCCCCCCCCCCCCCCCGGGGGGCCCCCCCCCCAAGATTTTTTCCCCCCCCCCCCTTTTGGGGGCCCCAAAAAAAAAGGGGCCCCCCTTTCCCGGGGGGAAAACCCCCCCCCAAAATTTTTGGGCCCCCCCCTTTTTTCCCCCCCCTTTTTTTTTTTCTTTTTTTAACCTTTTTTTATTCCCCCCAAATTTTTTTCCCCCCCCCCAAAACCGGGCCCCCCCCGGGGGGGGGGTTTTTTTGAAAGGCCCCCGACCCAAAATGGAAAACCCCCCGGGGGAGGTTGGGGGTTTTTTTGGGAACCGGGGGTTTTTCCCGGGGGAGGGGGCCCCCCCCCCCGGGGGGCCCCCCCCCCCCGGGGGGGGGGGGGGGGGCCCCCCGGGGAAAAGGGGAACCCCCCCGGGAAAAGGGGTTTTTTTTGGGGGGGGGGTTTTAAAAAAAAAAAGGGGGAAAAAGGGAATCCCCGGGGGGTTTTAAATAAAAAATTTTCCCCCCCGGTTTGGGTTTTTCCCCCCCTTTTTTATTGGGGGGTTTTTTTTTTTTTAAAAAATTTTTTTAAAAAAGGGGTTTTGGGGGGGGGAAAAAAATTTTTTTTTTTTAAAAAAGGGGGGGAAAAAATTTGGGAAAAAACCCCCCCTTTAAAAAAAAAGGCCCCAATGGGTTTTTTGGGGGGGCCCTTACAAAAAAAATTTTTTTTAAAAAAAAATTTTTTTTAAAAAATTTTTTGGGAAAAATTTTTTGGGGGAAAAAAAAAAAATTTTTTTTTAAATTTGGGGCCCAAAAAAGGGCCCCAAAAACCCCAAGGGCCCAAATTTTTTTTCCCGGTTTGGGGGGCCCCCCCCCTTTTCAAAAAGGGGGGTTTTTGGGGGAAAGGGGGGGACTTTAAAAACCCCCCCCAAAAACCATGGGGTTTTGGGGGGGGTTTTTTCCCCGGGGGGGGTTTTTTTGGGGGGGGGAAAAAAAAAAACCCCCCCCCCCAGGAAAAACCCCTTCCCCCCAACAAACCCCCCAATTTTTTGGGGGGGCCCCCCTTTTTTTTGGGAAAAACCCCAAAAAGGGGTTTTTTCCCCCCCCTTAAAGGGGGTTTTTTTTTTGCAAACCCCCCTTTTTTAAAAAAGGGGGGGGAAAAAAAATTTTTTTTTTTTTTTTTGGGTTTTTTCCCCCCCCCCCGGGCCCCCCAAACCAAACCCAAATTTTTTCCCCCCCAAAAAAACCCCCCCCCCCCAAAAACCCCCCCCGGGTTTTTGAAAAAGGGGGGGTTTTTTTTTCCCCCCGGGTAAAAATTCCCCTTTTTTGGGGGGGCCCCCCCCTTTTTGGGGAAATTTTAACCCCCGGGGGGTTTTTTGGGGAAAAGGGGGCCCCCCCCAAAAACCCCCCCCCTAAAACCCCCCCGGGGTTTTCCCCCCAAAAAAATAATTTTTTTTTTGGGGAAAATTTTTGGGGGGAAAAAAAATTTTTTTTCCCCCCCGGGGGGGGGGTTTCCTTTTGGGGGGACAGGGTTTTTTTCCCCAAAAAAACCCGGTTTTTCCCAAAATTTTTTGGGAAAAAGGGGGTTTTGGGGGGGGAAAAAAAAAAAAAATTTTTTTTTGGGGGGGGAAATTTTTTTCCCCAAAAAAAAAAAAAACCTTAAAATTTTTTTTTTTTTTTTTTTTAAAAAAAAAATTTAAAGGGGTTTTTCCCCTTTTTGGGGGGGTTTTAAAAGGGGGGGGGTAAAACCCTTTTTCCCCCCCCTTTTAAAACCCAAATTTTTTTTCCCCTTAAAAACCCAAAAGGGAAACCCCGGGGGGGCCCCCCTTTTTTCCCCCAAAAAAGGGGGGGGGATTAAAACCCCAAAGAAAAAACCCCACCGGGGCCCCCCATTTTTCCCAAAAAAAAAGGGGAAAAAAGGGGGGGGGGGCCCCCCAAAAAGGGGGTTTTTTTTTTCCCCCTTTTCCCCGGGGACAAATTTTTCCCCCCGGGGGGGGGGAAAACCCCCGGGAAAAAAAAAATTTTTTTTTGGGCCCCCCCCCTTTTTTTTTTTAAAAAAACCCCAAACCCTTTTTGGGGTTGGGAAAAAAATTTTTTTTTTTCCCCCCCCCCAAAAAAAAAACCCCAAAAAAAAAAATTTTAAATTTTGCCCCGGTTTTTTTTGGGGGGGGAAAAAGGGGCCCCTAACCCCCGGGGGGGCCCCCCAAAGGGGAAAAAATTTTTTTTTTTCCCCCCTTTTCCCCCGGGGTTTATTTTTTAAAAAAACCCCAAAAAAAAAAGGGGGTCCCCCCCGGGGGGGGGGGGGGGGGTTAAAAGGAAAAAAATAAAACCCGGGCCCTTTTTTAACCCCAAAAAAAAACCCCCTTTTTTTGGGGTTTTTTTGGGGGTTTTTTGGGGGGCCCCAACCAAAAAAAAACCCCCCCCCCCCCCCGGGGCCCCCAATTTTTTTTTTCCCCCCCCGGGGGGGGTTTTTTTTTTTTTTTCCCCCCCCGGTTTTATTTTGGGGGGGGGGAAAATTTAAAGGGGCCCCAACCCAAAAACCCCCCCCGGGGGGGGCCCCCCCCCCAAGGGTGGGCCCCCCCCAAAAAGGGAACCCCCCCCGGGGGGCCCCCCCCAAAAAAGGGGGGGGTTGGGGGTTTAAAAAAATTTTTTTTTTCCGGGGGGGCCCCAAAAGGGGGTAAAAAAGGCCCCCCCCCTTTTTGGGGGGAAAAAAAAAAAAAAAATAAAAAAAGGGGGGTTTTTTTTCCCTTGGGGGCCCCCAAAAAAATTTAAAAAAAAAAAAAAATTTTGGGGGGGTTTGGGGGGGGAAATTTTTTTTTAACAGGCCCCCCGGGGGCCCCCGGGTTTTGGGGGGGGTTTTTGGGGTTTTTTTTCCCCCTTTTTTGGGGGGAAAAGGGGGGGGTTTTACCCCCCCGGGGGGGCCCCCCCCCTTTTTTTTTATTTAATTTTTTTTCCCCCCCCCCCCCCCGGGGGGGGTTTTTTGGGGGTTTTTTTGGTTTTTAAAAAAGGGGGGGGTTTTTTTGGGAAAAGGGGGGTTTTAAAAACCCCCTTTTTAAAAACCAAAGGGATTCAAAGGGGGGGGCCCCCCCCGGAAAAAAATTTTTTTTCCCCCTTTTTTTAAAAATTTTTTTTTTTTTTTGGGGGGGGGGGCCCCCGGGGGAAAAAAACCCCCCCAAAAAAAAAAAAAATTTTTTTTCCCCAAAAGGGGGGTTTTTTTAAAAAAAAAAAAAAAAACCCCCCCAGTCCCCAAAGGGGCCCCCCCAAAAAAAACCGGGGGAAAAAACCGGAAACCCCGGGGGGGGAAAAAAAATTTTTTAAAGGGAAAAATTTAAAAGGGGCCCCCCCCCTTTTTTTTCCCAAAAAAAAAAAAAAAAATTTTTTTTTTTTTTCCCCTTTTTTTTTTTTTTTAAAAAAAAAAAAAAATTTTTTTTTTTTTTGGGTTTTTTTTTAAAAGGGGAAAGGGAAAAAATTTTTTAAAAAAAATTTTTTTTTTTCCAAAATTTTTAAAAAATTTTAAAGCCATTTTTGGCCAAAAAAAGGGGGTTTTTTTTAAAAAAACCCCCGGGGTTAATTTTTAAAAAAAAAAAAGGGGGGGGGTTTTCCCAAAAAAATTTTTTTAAAAAAAAAAACTAAAAACAAAAATTTAAAAAAAAAAACCTTTAAAAAAGGGGGGGGAAAAGTTTTAAAAAAAAGGGTTTTTTTTTGGGGGGGTTTTTTTCCTTTTAAGAAAAAATTTTTAAAAAAATTTTTTAAAAAAAAAAATTTTTTTTTTTTTCCCCCCAAAATTTTTTTTTCCCCCCCTTTTTTTAAACCCAAAAAAAATTTTAAAAAAAGGGGAAAAAATTTTTTTTAAAAAATTTAAAAATTTTTTTAAAAATTTTTTTAATTGGGAAAAAATTTTTAAAACCCTTTTAAAAAAATTAAAAAAAAATTTTTTTTTTCAAAAATTAAAATTTTTTGGGGGGGTTTTTTTTTTAAAAAAATTTTTTTTTTTTTTTTTGGGAATTTTTTAAAAACCCCAAAAGGGTTTTTTTCCTTTAAAAAAAATTTTTTTTTAAAAAAAAATTTTCCCTTTTTTTTGGGTTTTAAAAAAAGGGAAAACCCCTTTAAAAAAAAAAAAAGGGGGGGTTTTTTTTTTGGGGGTTTTTCCCAAAAAGGGTTTTTTTTCTTTTAAAAAAAATTTTTTTTAAAAAAATTTTTTTGGGAAAAATTTTTTCCCTTTTTTCCCCCCCCCCTTTTTTTTGGGGTTTTAAAAAAAAAAAATTTTTTTTTTAAATTTTTTTTAAAAACCCTAAAAAAAATTTTAAAAACCCCCGGAAAATTTTAAAAAAATTTTTTTTTTTTTTAAAAAAATTTTTTTAAAAAATTTTCCCCCCCAAAAAAAGGGGGTTTTTTAAAAAAAAAAAAAACCCCCCCCAAAGGGGAAAAATTTTTTTTTTTTTTTTTCTTTTTTTAAAAAACCCCAAAATTGGGGGGTTTTAAAAATTTTGGGGGAAAAAGGTTTTTAAACAAACCAAAAAAAAAGGAAAAAAGAATTAAACCAAAAAAAAAAGGGGAAATTTTTCAAGTCTTGAAATAATTTCAAGCCAATTAAGTCAAAACTGTAACTAGGCCACTCAGGAACATTCAAAGTCTTCTTGGTAAGCAACTCCAGTTTATATTTTGGCATTGTGATTTGGGTTATTGTCCTGCTGAAGGTGAATTTGTCTCCCAGTGTCTGTTGGAAAGCAGACTGAGCCAGGATTTTGCCTGTGCCTAACTATTTTCCGTATATTTTTGTCATAAAAAACTCTGTAGTCCTTGCCGATGACAAGTATACCCATAATATGATGCAGCCACCGCCATGCTTGAAAATATGAAGAGTGGTACTCAGTAATGTGTTGTGTTGGATTTGCTCCAAACATAACGCTTTTTATTCATTTCTTGCCATATTTCTTGCAGTTTTTCTTTAGTGCCTTATTGCAAACAGGATGCATGTTTTGGAATATTATACTTTAGTGCCTACTTTAGTCTATTCTGTACATGCTTCCTTCTTTTTACTCTGTCATTTAAATTAGCATTGTGGAGGTACTACAATGTTGTGATCCATCCTCAGTTTTCTATCAGAGCCATTAAACTCTGTAACTGTTTTAAAGTCACCATTGGCATTATGGTGAAATCCCTGAGCGGTTTCCTTCCTCTCCGGCAACTGAGTTAGGAAGACGCCTGTATCTTTGTAGTGACTGGGTGTAATTAATAACTTGACCATGCTCAAAGGGATGTTCAATGCCTGCAACAAAAAAAAAGAATAGGTGTCGTTCTTTGTGAGCCACTGGAAAAGCTCCCTGGTCTTTGTGGTTGAATCGTGTGTTTGAAATTCACTGCTCGACTGAGGGACCTTACAGATAACTGTATGTGAGGGGTACAGAGATGAGGTAGTCATTCAAAACATGTTAAAACACTATTATTGTACACAGAATGAGTCCATGTAACTTATTATGTGACTTGCTAAGCAATTTTTGTCCTGAACTTATTTAGGCTTGCCATAACAAAGGGGTTAAATACTTATTGACTCAAGACATTTCAGCTTTTCATTTGTAAATAATTTGTAAACATTTCGAAAAACATAATTCAACTTTGACGTTATGGGGTATTGTGTGTAGGCCAGTGACCAAAATCTCAATTTAATAACTTTTAAAGTCAGGCTGTAACATAACAAAATGTGTAAAAAGTCAATAGGTGTGAATACTTTTCTGAAGGCTTCCTGCATTTAGTTTCAATTCAAAGTCAGCCTAGTGGGGCATGCTATTGAATTTTGGCCGCATATTATTTTTTTGGGACTATTCAGCTAACCATCCTAAAATCTTATAAGAAATGACTAAGGTGGTGTTTTTGGTGTAACAACATTAACGTTATACTAGGCTATTATATTTGGTTCTGTTATGTAGAATACTAAGACATTGATTCAGCTTTGATCTAACTTTACTAAACAAGCACCATTGTGAGAAGTGGCAGAGCGACAACACCCCACTCCCGTTGCACCGAATGAGCTAATTGAAGCGCACGTATCCTACTCTTTTGCCTAGTGGTGATGCAGAAACGAGAGACCACATGTGTGGCTGTTTTAGGAAGATCTGGGAATATTGGCCTAGGAAACATTTCTGGTTGGTCTCAGGGAATGTTAAACATTTGGGAAGGAGATTTTTAAATGCAGCAAATCTGTTGAATTATGAAATTACCATATACATTTGAGTCTAATACGGCTATTTACTTACTTTTGTAGCTCTTCGTCAGAAGCACACCTTTTGTAAGTAGTTAGGCAACTGTCCTCACCCAATTAAGATGGAATTTAGCCCGAAAGGATTCGAGGAATGTGATTGGTTGACAATAGGCCTACGACATTGGCCTATGCCTTGCACTGCATTGAATATCAGATCTCAGCAATGATTGGAGAAGTGTTTAACATCACCAGTACCACATCCTTATGATATATATATATTTTTTCATAAGCGCAACGTGACTGCAAGAGACCGTCTGACTGAAATACGCGACAAATCAACTTTTTTTCCTAAATTAGTGGTGTTTGAATTTGTTGATAAAATGCGGGACATGATTGTTTGGTTGCGGGAAGCGGGACAAAGGGCCAAAATGTGGGACTGCCCCGCACAATCCGGGACTATTGGTCAGGGGCGTCATGCACCCCAAAAATCTGAGGGGGCACACAGTACGTGAGGATGGCTTGAGGGTGGTCCGTAAATGGAGAATGTAGCATTTTTGAAACACCAGAAACTGCTTTTCCTGCAATCTAGAACCATAATGATATGCTTAATTCTATGTAAAAAATATGTCAATTTTTCTAAATATCTAAGCATACACTCTTGAGCTGTCTGTATCCTCCTGACTGTTGCTTCTTTTTTTTTTAACTATGCTTCTCTGCATCTTGCTAAAATATGGGTAAAAGATTGATAGGAATGTGTCTTATTCAGTACATTTAGTTATTGCTAGCTTTGCCAGCAGGCATGCCAGCTAAGATAATTAGACAAGCTATCTACTCTAACTTCATTGATAGCCTGAAATAGGTTATTGGTAGCTAGTTATGAGGTTCCCAATCTCCCAACCAATCTGCGCTAGCTAAAGCCAACTTAAAAAAACTGGACAATATGAGGGGACACGTGCCCCTGTGCCCCTAAGGGCATGACGCTCTGCATGTGGTCACCCACAGCAGGAGGGTAGGCATGCTCAGTTGCACATAACAGTCTGCCCCTGCTACACCACCAGCACACACAATCTCTCTTCAAAAACCGACTCTCATTGATGTTGTGTTTCTAAGCAGTCATTGTCTTACATTGGCTCTGCAGGTGACAACAAACTCTCGGTACAGTTTCATTGATATTTGAAGTGAGGTGTTTCACAGATCAAGGCTGCTGGAGAGCTGTAATGACTGTAGAGCAAAAAGTACAGTAATAGAGAAGTGAAGTTTTCCAATCTATTGGAGAACAGCAGCGCACCAACTTCTCTATGGTAACTGGTTTGCAATGGCCCTTCCTCTAGAGCAGGGATCATCAACTAGATTCAGCCGCGGGCCGATTTATTTATTTAGCGGATGGTCTGAGGGGGGCCAGAAACAGAATTTCTAATAATTTGTAGACTGCAAATTGACTGCAAGAAGCCCAAACAGATATAACATTTGATTAAAACAGTCATGTCAAACCTTGCTTACATTGTTTACAATCACATACACTGACTGTACAAAACATTAGGAACACTAATGCTCTTTCCATGACAGACTGCCCAGGTGAATCCAGGTGAAAGTTATGATCTCTATGGATGTCACCTGTTAAATAACTTCAATCAGTGTAGATGAAGGGGAGGAGACAGGTAAAGAAGGATTTTAAGCCTTGAGATAATTGAGACAGGATCGTGTACAGTTGAAGTCGAAGTTTACATACACTTAGGTTTGAGTCATTAAAAACTCATTTTTCAACCACTCCACAAATTTCTTGTTAACAAACTATAGTTTTTGGCAAGTCGGTTAGGACATCTAATTTGTGCATGACACAAGTAATTTTTCCAACAATTGTTTACAGACAGATTATTTCACTGTACCCCAATTCCAGTGGGTCAGAATTTTACATACACTAAGTTGACTGTCCCCTTTAAAACAGTTTGAAATTGATGTCAGGCTTTAGAAGCTTTGTAGCTAATTGAAACATTTGAATAAATTTGGAGGTGTACCTGTGGATGTATTTCAAGGCCTCCTTAAACTCGTGCCTCTTTGTTGCACAGGGGAAAATAAAAAACACCCAAGACCTCAGTTTTTTTTTTTGACCCCCACAATTTGGGTTTTATCCTTGGGGCAATTTCAAACCCCTGAAGGTACCACGTTCATCTGTACAAAAAAAATTTACACAAGTATAAACACCATGGGACCACGGCACAGCCGCTCAGGAAGGAGACGCGTTCTGTTCCTAGAGATGAATATTTTGGTGCAAAAAAAGTGAAAATCAACCCCAAACAACAGCAAAGGACCTTGTGAAGATCCCGGGGGGGAAACGTACAAAAGATCTATATCCACAGAAAAATGAGCTATAGACATAACCTGAAAGGGCCGCTCAGCAAGATCATATTTTTTGGAGAATGTCCCTTTAGGGAGTGGAACGGGGGAAACCCCAAAGCAGCCTCGGGCGAGGAGACGGGGATAAGAAACCCAAAGGGTATTTTTGAGACACGGGGGGGATGGAGTGCAGGTCGGGGTAAATGGGGGAAACCAGGTGGGGAGGCTGCGGCTGGAGCGAAGGGGGTTTGGGGAACGGGGAGGGGGGGCCGGAGGGGAACCCAAAGGGAGTAGTAGAGGGGGGAACCCGGAAGAGTAGCAGGGCGAGACGTGGGAGGGGGACAGGGACAGAGTCAGAGGGGGCAGAACGTAGGGGAAAGGGGGGAAAACGCGCCAGGAAAGGAAAACGGGAAAAAGGATAACAGGATTGAATGAAAAAATGGCAAAACCCAAGATGCTGAGCAGAGATCAATTGGCGGGGGAAGGGCAGGATGAGTATTTGTAGAGGTTTCTTTAGGGAACAGGTTCGGGGGAAAACTGTTGACTCCAGCACACCTGTCTCCCCCCACAAAACACACCACACAAGAAGAGAGGAGAGCGAAGCGGGGCGGAGAGGAGAGAGGGGGAGAGGAGAGAGAGAGAGGAGAGGAGAGAGAGAAGGGGAAAAGACAGTGGCAGCAGGTAAAGGAATACGGGATGAGCGTAGACGGCATTGCAGGAGTAGAGTGACAGTACCCCCCCCCTCTACCAGGCTTATCTGGGTATGAGGTAAGAAACCCCTAAGAGGGGGGGCCAGAATGTGAAGGGGGGACCCAGCAGGCCCCCTAGGGCCCCGTATCCCTCCCCGTCCCCCAGGTACTGCCCGCCCGACCCGACGCCGACGTCCAAAGCCGCCCGGACGGTTTTTGGTAGGATGGTCATCGAGGGGTGGAGGAGCTGTTTCAGGAGGAGACAGGGGTGGGGCAAAGGTTTTAAACAGGGGACATGAAAAGGTGGGGGGATCCCGAGAGAGGGGATTTCAGGGCCCCGCAAGGGGTTAATGCACGGCAATTCAAAAGGGGCCAAGAAACGGGGGGAAAATTTCTTCGATGCCCCTTTTAATGGAGGCCTTGGGTGCCTACCTTTTTGCCGGGGTGTAGACTGGAGCTAGGCCCCGGGAGGTTGGCTTGTGACTGGGTCCCCCGGAGGCCGAAGAAACAGCCCGGACTTCCCCCAGGGACTGACAAACGGTCAATGTCCGGACAGGGGAACCGCAACCCCAACCTCGGGGGGGAACAAGGGGGGTTGGGAACCCCGCAAACACTCGAAAGGGGGACATACAGACTGGGGGACTGGGACCGTTTAAACCCTGGAGGCGGGGGGCTTGGGGGGGGAATGAAGTGACCAATTGGAAACCCGTCAAAATGGGAGGATGAGGGGTTTCCCTTGATAGGGGAAAGGCCCGGATGAAGCCAGAGCTAATGTGACCAGGGGCGACTTGGGGATGGAAAGGGCGGGAGACCGGGAATGGGTTTTTGTGGGGTTTGTTCCGGGCACAAACCGAACAGGCTGAGCAACTCCTGTACATCTTTCCATGGTGGGCCCCCAAAAAACTGATAGGGGGGAGGGTCCGGTTTATACCAGGGTGACAGGGGAGGTGGGTAAATGGCCCCCTGAAGAAAATCGAGGAACACAATTGGGGCAAAAAGAGCTTTCTAGGGCCTTACCCCGGGGGAGGTGGTTCTGCTGAGCCGGCGGATACAGGGGCTCGATCCCCATTTTTGGAGGAAAGATGCAGGTGGTTTGGCCAATGGTTCTGGCCCCGGGACCCCTGTTTCAGGGTGAAAGGCGAGAAGGCCATCAGGCTTTGGTTTTTTTCGAACCGGGGGATAAGTGAGTGTGAAATTTAATCTACCGAAAAACAAGGCCCCCCTGGCTGCCGGGGGTTCAACGTTTGGGGGTCTGGATGGGACATGTTTTATGGTCTCCCCACGAGAAGGGTGTTACAGAGCCCCCCCCAGTGACACCCTTTCCCCCAGAGCCAGCTTAACTGCGGAGTCCCGGTTTTCCAAGTCAAATTCCCTTGAGGGGAGGCTTTCGGGAAAAATGACAAGGGGTACTTTTTCTTAACAGGTTTATTGCCCACGGGGAATCTATGACGGCCCAGTGACCCCTATTTTTTTCACAAAAAAAACCCACACCCATCGGGGAGGAAGATGGCTTGATAAGTCCTGCACCCAGGAATCCTGATGTACCTCTCCAAGCCTCTTGGGCGAAGAGTTAAAAACGGCTCTGGGGAGAGAGTCCAGGGGAGGTCAATGCACAGTCGTACGCGATGAGGCGCAGCGACGGGGCGTGGTGCTTGCTGAACAAAGGAGCTAGATCTGATACTCGGGGAACTGATGACAGGTCCGAGGTTCTGGAATGAACTGGGAAACAGACAGCAGGGGGAAGGGCAGAATTAAACAATTAGTGACAAATGAACTCCGTGGTTACCTTTCCGGCGGTCCAGTCAATCTGTGGTTGTGTAGCTTAACCATGGATGGCCAAGAACCAGGGAGGGGTAAGGACAGTCAATTAAGGGAAACGAAATCTTTTCCTGGTGATTTCCAGAGAGCCCGCAGGATGACTGGGGACGGTTCTCCATAGACACGGTTGAGGAGCTGTCATTGAGAGCATTGGCTCGAGGGGTGAATTGAGTGGGACAGTGTCCAGGCCCAACTGGGTAACACACCTCGGTCCAGAAGCTCTCGCGGCGCCCCGAATCGATGATAGCAGACAGGAAAAGCCTGGCTCTCCCACACAAGGTTGCTTTCAAGCGGGGTCTGGGGGAAGATGGCAGGCGATTTGGCTCAACAGTATATCCCCCACTACTGCCAGCCCCTCTTTTGCTGGACGCAGGGGAAAAAGTGGAGACAAAGTGAGCAACCTGGCCCCAGTATAGCAGCCCTAGCGCCGATTCATTTGTTGCCCCTCCTCTGGAGAGAGACGGGCTCAGCCGAGTCATGGTTAAAGGGGTGGACGAGCCTGGGATGGATGCAGTCGGGGAAGGAGGACAAGGCACTGAAAACAGATGTTATGGGGCATGCAACCCCACCTACCCTCTCCCTCCGACGCCCCGGAGACGGTTGTCGATGCGGATAGCGAGAGAGATGAGTTATCAAGTCTCGGGCCCACCCCTGGACCCCAACTCTCCTTGGGGGTCTCAGGGGCGCATTCCGGAAGTCCCGAAGGGCCCTCCCATTCCAGTGCTCTCAGGGGGCGAGGGGGCGGAATTTTACTCCCCATCTCAGCAACACTATGGGGGCCCTTTTGACGGGGGGGCAGGAGTCTTTTAGCGGCTTTCACCGCAGACGGGTGGCAAGACTTTCTTATCTCCTCCTAAAATCGGGAGTAGGGAAAAGCAGATGGTGGATGTCTTTCCAAACGCTGGGGCCCGGGAAACGGCCCCAGGACGCACCAAATCAAAAAGGGAAAATCTTGGCCCATTCGCTAGCTAAGAGTGGGGGCTTTGCTCAAAATATGAAATTTGTCCCAAAAAGGCTCTGCAGGCCCCGAGGTTCCCATCGAACCCCGGGAGTCGGAACAAACGGCTCCCGGGGGGGAAAAAGGTTTTGGAACGGGTTGTGAGTCGGGGCGAAGGGGGGGCCCTGTAGGTCAGAAGGGCCTGTGAAAACCCCTTGAGTTTCCAGAAGGGTCTCGGGGGCTTGGTCTTTTGGGCTAAAGCGGGGCCCCGGGCCCGAGGGGTTTTTGGTGGAGAGTAGCAGGTCTGCTGGGTTCTTTTTTGGCCAATCGTACTGTTACGGATGGAACAGGGGAACCCAAGAGCAGATCAGACGAGGGAGGGGGGAGTAACCAAGGGATTTTGAGACACAGGGGGAGGAGTGCAGGTCAGGGGGAAATGCTGGAAACCGGGCGGGGGTCGGTGGAGCGGGGGGGGTTGAGACAGGGTGAGCGGCCGGAGAGGAATCCAAGGGGGTAGTAGAGTGGGGGATCCGGCCCGAGTAAGGATGACAGACGTGGGACTGGAGACAGGGACCCGAGTCAGAGTGGCGAATGTAGCGGAGGGAAAAAAAGCATCAGGAAGGAAACAGGGACAAAAGGGTTTAAAGTAACAAAAGGCTCAACCGTAGATGATGACAGATTTCGACTGGCATGTGGAAGTGGAGGACTGAGTATTTGTAGAGGCCTTTATTATGGAAACAGGTTCAACTGGGGGGGGATTGCTTGACTCCAGCACACCGTCTCCGCCACACAAACAACACACACACAGAGGGAGAGAGAGGGAGAGGGAAGGGGTACGGGGGGGGTGTGGGAGCAAAGGGGACAAGGATGAGCGAGAGGGGGTTCAGGAGAGATGTGAAACCCTTTTGGTCCCGTAGCTCACGGGAGAGCACGCGCTTTAACGCCAAGGTAGTGGGTTCAATCCCCGGGACCACCCATACACAAAATGTATGCACGCATGACTGTAAGTTGCTTTAGATAAAAGCGTCTGCTAAATGGCATATTATATTATTATATGAAATAAAATAGAACTGTTTGGCCATAATGACCATCGTTATGTTTGGAGGAAAAAGGGGGTGCTTGCAAGCCGAAGAACACCATCCCAACCGTGAAGCACGGGGTGGCAGCATCATGCTGGGTGGGGGTGCTTTGCTGCAGGAGGGACTGGTGCACTTCACAAAATAGATGGTATCATGAGGAAGGAAAATTATGTGGATAAATTGAAGCAATATCTCAAGACGTCAGTCAGGAAGTTAAAGCTTGGTCGCAAATGGGTCTTCCAAATGGACAATGACCCCAAGCATACTTCCAAAGTTGTGACAAAATGGCTTAAGGACAACAAAGTCAAGGTATTGGAGTGGCCATCACAAAGCCCCGACCTCAATCCTATAGAAAATGTGTGGGCAGAACTGAAAAAGTGGTGTGCGAGCAAGGAGGCCTACAAACCTGACTCAGTTACACCAGCTCTGTCAGGAGGAAATGGGCCAAAATTCATCCAACTTATTGTGGGAAGCTTGTGGAAGGCTACCCGAAACGTTTGACCCAAATTAAACAATTTAAAGGCAATGCTACCAAAACTAATTGAGTGTATGTAAACATTCTGACCCACTGGGAATGTGATGAAATAAAAAAGCTGAAATAAATCATTCTCTCTACTATTATTATTTATTATTATTATTATATTATTATTATTATTATTCTGACATTTCACATTCTTCAAATAAAGTGGTGATCCTAAACTGACCTAAGACAGGGAATTTTGACTAGGATTAAATGTCAGGAATTGTGAAAAACTGAGTTTAAATGTATTTGGCTAAGGTGTATGTAAACTTCCGACTTCAACTGTATGTGTGCATTCAGAGGGTGAATGGGCAAGACAAAATATTTAAGTGCCTTTGAACAGGGTATGGTAGTAGTTGCCAGGCGCAACGTTTTGAGTGTGTCAAGAACTGCAACCCTGCTGGGTTTTTCACGCTCAACAGTTTCCCGTGTTGTATCATGAATGGTCCACCACCCAAAGGATATCCAGCCAACTTGACACAATTGTGGGAAGTATTGGAGTCAAACATGGGCCAGCATCCCTGTGGAACGCTTTCGACACCTTGTAGGGGGTGCAACTCAATATTAGGAAGGTGTTCCTAATGTTTTGTACACTCAGTGTATTTATATATATCTATCTTTTCTTTTTTTTGTTCTTTTTTTGTGTAATTTAGCAGATGCTCTTATCCAGAGCGATTTACAGAGTTTATGCATTTTTTATTTTTTTCATACTGGTCCCCCGTGGGAAACAACCCACAACCCTGGCGTTGCAAACGCCATGCTCTACCAACTGAGCTACACGGGACTATCTCTCTATTATGTGTGGGAATACTTTGGAACAGATTTCAAAATTAAAATCACTTGGAGCTGATTTGCTGGTGTTTTGTACAGTCTTATGTCCAACCCCAAAATGTATTTATTGTTGCTCAGAAAATTTTGGGGCCAAATAAAATCAGGCCCATGGGCCGCCAGTTGGGGATCCCTGCTCTAGATAAAATCTTTGTCCAGCTTGTCCACAGTGGCCTTCCAGCTTGCTTTATTACTTTTTTGTATTACTGGACCTCCACACTTTTTATTTACAGTAATCCCTTAAATGTCTTAGATTTTTCCATATCAAGAGATCAGCTGATTGGAGAGAGGTACTATGAAGGTATAGGACAGGATGTTGTGTGTCATTGCTGAGTGCTTGGACACGTTATGATCCAAACGCAGAGTTCTAATCAACAGTCCTTGCCAAGGGGCTTCCGAGTTGCTTTATGGCACATTGACCTTTTCTGAGCAATAAAACTTGTCTGCCAATCTCCTTAATGTCTCAGGGTCATCACTTCATCTCTTATCTCCAACTAAAAACATGAGCACTCCCTAAACTCTCTCTCTCCAACCAGATGGATTATTTATCTGTAAAGGTAGCTCATGCACTGTATACAACCAAACTTAATACTCAGCTGACACTTTTACAGACCAATCGACAGGTCAAGGCTGTTTCTGTGGCCCCGTGCACTGCATGTAAAACAGGATATCAAAGCGCTGTGCTCTGGAGCATGTCACGATCGTCTTGAGAAGAAGCGGGCCAAGCGCAGCGTGATATGCGTACATAATATTTATGAATGTACAAAACAACAAACGATACGAAACGTGAAGTCCTACGGTTACACAAACCAAACGGCACAAGATACCACACCAAAACAATGCCAACGGCTACCTAAGTATGGCTCCCAATCAGAGACAACGAGCTACAGCCGTCTCCGATTGGGAACCACCCTGGCCAACATAGAAATACCAAACTAGAACACAACATAGAAACTCACACCCTGGCTCAACATACAAGAGTCCCCAGAGCCAGGGCGTGACAGAGCATCAGAAATAACCATTAAAAACACACAAGGCCAATCAAAGAGCTGAGACAATACAGATGTTTTGTCAGCAGTAGCTACGTCTCATATAAGTCCATATATCCAATTATGATTATACAGTTATCCCCCGATGCTAATTCTATTTCTATGGGGAAAAATAAAATAAAACACACTGCTGCCAATTACATTTCAGTTTCAGGATCATAATACGGTATGTTGAGTAGAGGATCCTCAGCAGTGATTCCATACAAAGCCAGTGTTTCACTGCATTAGGTCTCCCACTGAGTTTCTGTTCAGGAGATGAATGAGGAACTCTCAGAACCAGCTGATTATCTTCACATACAGCCTTGTGCAACACCTCCCTTATCCACAGACACATGTTTTGGATATGGGATGACAGTGAGCATCCTATCCTCCCATGGACGTCGATATCAGGTTCATGATCACCATTATGGTCATATTCCATAACATTCCCTCATTATCTTAGCAATGACAAAATGCTATTCAGTCTGGAAAGCGTGCAATGGAATTGCCACAGTTTTGATTTCTTCAGAATTGATTATGTTGTTTGTTTGACAAAATCTTTTTTGGGTGACTGAGAATGTGTTCCATTCGAAGATACAGAGCACTAGATGTGTGTGGCAGATTGTGATGCTTTCAGCGCCTATCCAAGTCCCCTCTAAATCTCTGCTCCATTTGGATGTAATTGCTCTGCTGGAGGTAGATATGAGACGATTGGTCTGACAGGCCGCTGCCTGATGAAAAACAACAGATCTCTCAGTGTGGTTAAGATCAGAATGAACATAACCTCACTAGCAGACTGCAGAGAGAGGGGTTATGTGACTGTCCCCCTCCAGCGGATGAGTGACCTTGCAGCAGGCTCTGCTCCTAGGCAGAACTCACACACAGAGGACATGTTGTGCTTACTTAATTCCCTATAGTGGGAGGCAGACAGTAACAGGATCTATCAGAACAGAGGATGTAGACTGGTACTCTCTGGTTCTGTCTGTCTGCCTGTCTCTCTGTCTGAGAGATGCAGTAACCGCCCCGGGATAGTGACTCATCATCGGCTCCCTTTAAAACAGATAGACCAGGCCAGTTTGGACCTTTAACCCTCCCTCAGGCTAACATCATAACACCTGTCATAAGGAGGTTAGAGAGAGAGACTATACACCTGTGTATATACAGTGGCTTGCGAATGTATTCACCCCCTTGGCATTTTCCTATTTTGTTGCCTTACAACCTGGAATTAAAACTGATTTTTTGGGGGTTTGTATCATTGATTTACACAACATGCGGTTGAAGATGCAAAATAATTTTTTTGTGAAACAAACAAGAAATAAGACAAAAAAACTAAAAACTTGATCGTGCATAACTATTCACCCCCAAAGTCATACTTTGTAGAGCCACCTTTTGCAGCAATACAGCTGCAAGTCTCTGGGGTATATCTCTATAAGCTTGGCACATCTAGCCACTGGGATTTATGCCCATTCTTCAAGGCATAACTGCTCCAGCTCCTTCAAGTTTGATGGGTCTGCTGGTGTACATATCTTTAAGTCATATGTGAAGTACTATGCTACTAAAGCACTGTGTTCATTTACATTTTAGTCATTTAGCAGACGCTCTTATCCAGAGCGACTTACAGTTAGTGAGTGCATACATTTTTAAAATTATTTATTTCATACTGGCCCCCCGTGGGAATCGAACCCACAACTCTGGCATTGCAAGCGCCATGCTCTACCAACTGAGCTACACGGGGCTCATTGACAAGGTGTTCATTATGATTGCCTAAGGTACAGTAGGTCTTTGTTGGGCCACACAATGTAAAGAAGAACAGCATACACAGTATGGAGGAATACAGGTGTATTGGAATAAACTGCACCTGGTGAGTCTCATTATAAAATTACTGGCTGTTGGGGGGAAATTTAGTGTGAACTCCTCTCCTGAATGCGGTGGCATGGTATAGCATCTGAAGCACAGTAATTATACATCAAGGCTAATCAGAGTGCAGTAACGGATTGTGTAACACTGTTTGTTTATCCTACAGGGATGTGAGATCCCAGCAGGGAGACATCACAGGAAGATGGCTGTTGTGACTGGAGTGTGTCTGTGTGATCTCAGTTAGGATGACAAACACAAACAAACAGGTTATGGTGTTGAATGTCATTTCCTCTGAATGATTATTACATAATGATATGGGGTGAGGGTGGGTCAGAGGGAGCTCGTCTTTCATGAGTATACCTGCTGAGTTTAAAGGGGTTTGAAGAACTCCTCATAGTCTCAGGGCAGTTTGGCAGGAGTGAACAGAAAGGGAACAGAACAGCACGGTGGAGTTCTGAGGGTTGGTAAATAAAAAGAGAGAGGCTTGCCCTTTCCACAGAGCTCTTTGTGTTGTGGGTGTGTAGTACCTGACCTTGCAATAACGTTCCTCTGGATGTCTTGGCATTTCTATCATTTCTAAGCAGGAAAAAGGACCGCAGATCATCTTTATTATTTCTCAGGAAGTGATCTCTGATCCCTGCTGTGTGCCGAGACCAAACCACATATCATTTACTGGACGCAACCAGCCAGCCTCCTCGCTTCCCTGCCCGGCGCTCGCCTGCTTCCTCGCTTTGTTGATTTGCTGTTTTTTCTGTGTGTGTAAAACTTTTGTGGGTATTTTGCTGCCTCAGTCAGTCTGGGGTGGGCTGGCCCACAGGGAAATGTCCTTCTAGTCACCTCTACATTATGGCCCCCAGAGGCCTTCGTACATATTGATTGTAACATAACCAATGCAGGTTCAGACACCAGGGGCTCTAGTGGTCAAACTTGGATGAATGCCGCCTAAACTTTGGCAGGTGTTAAATGTCATTAGTGTGTGTGTGTGTGTGTGTGTGTGTGTGTGTGTGTGTCAGTGGCGGTCAGTGCCGTTTAAGATGAGGGAGGAAGATTATTTTTCATGAGCATGTCCTTATTTCTATTACAGCATATTGGATGACTGTCATTCATATTTCATTCACCCAGCTCAATGTAACATCTATAGATTTAGGCTACTGCATGATACTCAAATTTTCCCTTTACCCATCATGAGGTTGCTACAACCTAGCCTATGAATGAAAGTTTACAACGTAGGTGCACACAGGTTGAGAGACAAATTTGAGGTGACAGACAGTGACACATGGACAGACAGTGACATTCAATATCGATGATATAGGGTGTAATCATTAGTTGCAAACAAACGTTTCTATTGGACAAATTCAGGTATGTTTATCCCCGTTCTGTTCCGTTTGCCTCCATTTTTCAACACAATCAGCGGAATGAATATACCTGATCACGCGTAAACACAGTTCACTTTCATAGCAGCCACGTATTCCTTCTCGCATCTATGCGCTCTCCTCCTCTCACCTCTTCCCTTCGCTTGTGGACTTCAATGCACAACACATCAGCTGTATGTGTTCTGGCGAAAAACCTTTCCAAGCCAAACCGCTACACACAGCCTACATCGTTGTCACCATATTAACCATATTAGCTAAAGTAACGTCATAGTCAGCATCAGGGGCGGGCGTGTTTCAATAGGGCGATATGGGCGACGCACTGCCAAACGGGAAAAGGAAGGGATTTTTTTTTCTAATCATTATATCACGGCAACAGTAGTATCAGTGTTGTAATGTCCAATCAGGCTAAAGTCGTGCTTCAAATGGCTCCCCCCCCTTTTGGGGCGATTCAGTCAGGTTGAAAATCGCCCAGAAGTCTGTCATAGACTCCCATGTAAAAATCTATTTTTTTCAAATTTCAGAGCTTTCAATACAATCTCTATGGGTGTCTGAGGGCTTGCACTTACGCGCTTTCGTCATACGTAACGTAACCATGAACGTAACTAAGAAAGAGAGCGGATTGTGTGTCTTTGAAAGAAGTTCCTTTTTGTCGGCGAACAAATGAAGATAAATTTGGCAACGAAACAATTAGGACCTCCCAGACCAAATTTAATAATTCAACAGGTTTCTACTAAAGGCGAAAGTCCTACACCGAGGATTTTCCAAAAATTGGTACGAACGAAAAAATAACATTGCCACTCAACTGGATGAGGGGATACAGGCTAGCTGTCCGCCGCCACAAAACGATGAGTTTAGTGTTGATAATCACAAGTTTTACTGGAGAACTGAGACCAAGTAGAGACTTTGGACAGGGTGGATATGGTATAATAAAGGCAGTTATTATTCAGAGGTAAAGATATCTGGAATCGCGTGCACGGACCCTTCGTCAAACTCTTAGGGAGTCTATACATTAAGCCCCATTACTTACCATATCAGATAAGAGAAATTGCTGCAGCTACATATATTTTACATCCTGGCCCTACATAGTTCACTATTTGCATCACTTACCAAAATATTACATGTGGTCATATATGCTTGGAAAGTGGAGATGCCATAGAACGTCAAAAAAGTAAACATTGCTGGAGACACATTGCCGTTTTGGAGAAGACATCGCGTTTGCTAAGCGAAGAGATTTGTTGTGGCAAATGAACTTGGGCTGGGAATTGCCAGGAACCTCACGATAAGATATATGCATTGCGAGTCTCATGATTCTATAACGTATTGCGATTCGATACTGTGATTTTATTGCGCAACATTATGTCTGTTGCAGAGGGATCAGAAAGCCATGAGAACGGAGTTTTGATCAGTCATGGAAATAAAAGTGCTGAAAACAAATTGGCTCCCAATGTGAAAAGATTGAGAACAAGCTATGAAGGAACAATAATGGTGTTTTGGTGCAGGTACAGCCAACTAGCGCTAAAATATTGCGATATTTGTCAATACAGTATATCGTAAAGTATCACTATGTAACTCGATTTCTTTCACCCCAATCCCTCAAATTAACGGTAAATAACTGAATTGTTTGCCCCACATTTAGCTAAGATGATTAGCTAGCCAGCTAAAATGTTTTATTTAGTTAGCAGTCGCATCTTACAATAGTTTACTGTCAATAACATGTCTCCAAAAATGACGTGGTGTCTCCAATTGTGTTGACTTTTTACAATTGCGATGCGCATCCATGAGTATCCACTTTCTGTAGCTCAAGCTGGTAGAGCACGGCGCTTGTAACGCCAAGGTAGTGGGTTCGATCCCCGGGACCACCCATACACAAAAATGTATGCACGCATGACTGTAAGTCGCTTTGGATAAAAGCGTCTGCTAAATGGCATATTATTATTATATTATTATTATTATCTGAAGAGAGCCCCGAAACATTGTGTGCAGACATTTTATGCAATAAATGAAGTAGGTTGAATCTAGTAGTTCTGATCTTCTGATTGGTCCTGATGAGTTGGGCGAGGTCCCCTCCAGGCTACTGTCACTGTTGCATTGGCTCTGAGTCGGGTTCTCTGTCTTCAAATGTTCAGCCTAAGAGAGGGGATTTTTGTGTGTGTGTGTGTGTGTGTGTGTTTAACAGTGATGATGATGTGTGTGTGTGTGTGTGTGTGTGTTTAACAGTGATGATGTGTGTGTGTGTGTGTTTGTGTGTGTGTGTGTGTGTGTGTCCTCAGCAAGAACTCGTGAGTTGGAAGAACTGAGAGGCCTATGGCGTGGGTGTTGTCCTTGGCCACCTGCTGACAAGGCTGACAAGATAGGACCCTTTTGTCCATTGTTTATTGGATAGGAACAGAACTTATAAACCAGCTCCTGACCTAAATAGATCTTAGCACAAACATTTTAACTCAACATATCATATTCCATATTCACTATAACAAATATATTTACTACGACATTAGCAAGAACCGCCACATCCTCAGCCGGCTAATCCAGTGTGTGAAGTTTTGCGGAGTGTTTGAGTTAGCTTTGCGAGGCAAAGATGAAACTGAGGGCTCCACCAACCCTGGTAAGCCAACACTTTTGAGATCAGTCAATAAATGCTTCTGGTATTGACTTATATGCTGCCCCTGTCTTCATGTTGTTGCTTGGACATATCTTTTTTAAAATGTGTGTGTAGGTCACCTAAAATCATCAGAAAAATTGCCCCCCCTGAGAATTTTTTTTTCAGGAGCCGCCACTGGTCAGCATAGCTAATAGAACTAACGCATTAGTAAACCCGCTACAATCATGAAGTAACGTTACAGTGTACAGTCAGTAAGCAGTTACACCAGCGGGCCCCGGTGGCAATAAATTAGTAAAACCAAAAGCTTACCTTGACTTGGAAGAGTTCCAGTGTTGTGTTGGAAAGTCATAGCCAGCTAGCTAACATAGCATCCCTCTGTTTGAACAGGGGGTTAAAGTTGGCTAAACTAGCTAGCTGCATTTGCTAGCTAAGTAAGTGAAACTGAAAGTGAAAAAAATGACTCTCTCTCTTGCTTCTCCTTCATTTTGGAAAAAATGTATTTGTTCAAAATTGTTCAACTATTGTCTTTCTCTCTCTTTGAGTCAACTACTCACCACATTTTATGCACTGCAGTTCTAGCTAGCTGTAGCGTATGCTCTCAGTACTAGATTAATTATCTGATCCTTTGATTGGGTGGACAACATGTCAGTTCATGCTGCAAGAGCTCTGATAGGTTAGAGGACGTCCTCCGGAAGTTGTGATAATTCCTATTTAAGTCTATGGAAGGGGGGTGAGTACCATGAGCCTCCTAGGTTTTGTGTTGAAGTCAATGTATCCAGAGGAGGACGGAAGCTAGCTGTCTACCGGCTACACCATGGTGCTACCCTACAGAGTGCTGTTGAGGCTACTGTAGATCTTTTTTGCAAAATGGTGTGTTTTATTCAATTATTTGGTGACATATGATAATATTTAGCATAGTTTTATCTAAAGATTATAACTTTTAAAATGTTTTTTAAAATGTATTTTTATGAAATTCGCTGAGGAGGATGGTCCTCCCCTTCCTCATCTGAGGAGCCTCCACTGGTGTGTGTGTGTGTGGAATTTGTTTTGTACTGTGTAAAATCTGTATGCTCTCTAAACGCAGAGGGATTGAAAATGTCTCTGATCCCACAGAGAGAAAGGCCCATTTATCGCCGACATTGTATTCAATCAATCATTGTTCTTTCCTTTCAGATTACTTCCAGCAAATTTGCTGAAAAACACCCACACAAAATGTCAATGGGGGATTGCCTCGGTGCTTTACAACAAGGATAGATTGGCCCTGAAATTGTATTTGTTTGGATAATTGCAGGGAAAATCCATAAGCCCCCGCTTATGGCATGCAATTTTGAAGACAGATTTAAATCTAGGCCAGAGTGAAATTGAGCATTTTGCAAAGTTATAATGCAGTTTTCTTGCACTTATAATTTGCTGCATACTAAGTTGTACTTCAATTATTGTTTGGCATTCTGAGATAAAATGTCAGTCTAGGAATGCAGTATTCAATCCCTGTGGCCGTCTTTATCTTGCTGTGGATACGTGTCACCTATGGATTTTCCGTTGTGTCTGGCTGTGTCTATCTGTCTGTCTCCCCAGGGCAGTTCTATACCCTGCCTAGAGACAGACTAAGCCTCCGGTAGCAGGAGACTAGGTTTTAAGATAACAAAGGTTAAGACAATGTGATTCTAATATCCCATACCTCTTTGCGAAAATGGGACCAGCGTTACTACTTAGCAACGACGCTAGTCGTTATCAAGTAGTTACTACTTAATCTGTATATATTCGACCTAGGCAGGAGGCTCAGACAACAGGAAGTTCAACAGCCTCGGGAAGACAGCTCAGTGAAATCAGTGGGCGGCCTGCCATGATTGAGGACCTCTTTCCATGAGAAGAGACATATATCTGTTGGAGACACTCATCTACCTGTCCCCATTTTACCTTTCAATCACGACGGCAGCTGTAGCTATATTGTTTAGCGGGAATTGCTGCGATCAATGATTGGCATGCATTCAAAAGCAGGGTAAAGTGTTCTTATTCTACAGATATCTGAGGTTATCAACTTGGTATTCATACCATGATTGAATCGTAACCAAACATTAATATCTACAATTATTGCAACAATTATTCAACTTTTTCTTCTGTTTAACTAAGCTTTCTATTTGCTTTATTAACATTTACATTGCTGTCTGCAGGGACATTTGATTAACAGGATTGGATTAATTGTGTGTTTGTTTAATGCCACACGAGTGGCAAACCCTTGGTGTGATAGTCTGCAACAGCACACTGCTGATGCTCGCCTCAGGCATTCTATTGGATTCTATATCTGTGTCCCTGCAGATAACATCTCATTTGTGATGGTTGCCATTAACTACAGTATGTAAGCAATATCAGCGGAATGAATAGCATTCCACTAAAACCTTACTTCTCTTGTTTCAAGACCTTCCATGCTGAACCACTTGAATCTTCACTTTATTTTTCATTTACTTGTTCTCCCTCTGACCCTCTCCCTCTTGCTCCACTTGTGCTTCTGTAGATCTTCCAAAGCTAGCCAGGCTTGAAATCCAATTTTGTTGCAGCACTATAGCGAAAAATCCTAATAAGCTAACATGACTCTTTTCATTACACAGAAGCCAATACAACAATACATTGCAATGTTATTTTCTATCTCTGTGATGCTAACAGGTGGATAGTGCAATGGTAGGAGTCTGGGTAATTGTCTAAACAGCCAAAGCTTGTTTAGGGTACAGAACACTTGCTTGCTGAGAGTCTGTTCATTATCCAGACTCTGTTCTTGCCATCTACAGGTGCTTCAAATGAATTGGTTTGGTGATTTTCTCTAGCTTGCAGTAAATGTAATACACAGCACTTTGTAAGTTCATATTAACTACCTCTTACACCATCAGGTGGCTCTCTACTGCTTGCAGCTAGTAGAAACACAACGCAAAGATACAGTATCAACAGTGTTGACAGAATTTCTTAGAGGCACTATAGATCAATGGTGAAATACAACATCAATAGTGCACATTCCACCAACGAAACAAAACCAGAGGATCGTTTTGCACTAGGTGACTGGGGTTTCTACATGTATTCTATATGTGTGTGTTGCGTTTGCAACATGATGCAATAATCATGCAGCTTACAGTTCTTTGTAGGTCTTACTTGTTATACCACACTACAGAGTACTGGGTAGACGTACAAATAGAGAGTTTGAGAGCAGAGCTCCTGCAGTGCTATCTCCGCATGGAGAGACCGAGGATAAAGCACTCAAATCTTATTTTTGTGGATTTACTGAAGACATCTGTTTGTAAGGGCATGTAAGCTGTTCTGCTACAGACACAGCAATCCCAACATAACTTAATAAGCCGCTCTCACTGAATTATGAAATGTAGTGCCATCTTCAGAAGACACCATTAATTTATCTAGTGGATATGTGGTAGTTTCATTAAAGTTTTCCATTTCTTCTGTCTTAATTTCCTCACTGCTATCACTTTGAGAGATTGATATCTGGGTGAATGTGACAGTTTGTTCTGACAGGCAACAATATTTTTATCTCAAAGCTATTTGAGAGGAGAGTTCTATGCTGATGATTATCTGATAAATCGGATGCTTGCCTTGGAACAATACTGAATTGGCAATGAACTACATTTCTGTCAGGGCCACAACCACTACTAAACTCTGCAATCAGTGGAAATATACTTGGATACACAGAGGAATCATTCCAGACTCATAACAAGATCCTGCCTGACACGTAAATATTGGAATGGTATGAATTTGCAGCGGGCAGAGCAACCTCTTATTTGAGCTATAGTGAGTAGCAGCAGCAGGCAATCTATTGGCCGTGGACAGGAGGCAGTGTGAGGGAGGGATGGGCTTTTGATCTTCCATAAAGCTGCCAGCCACTCTCTTTTCCCAGAAGCCTCCATATTTCTTCATTAAACGAGACTGGACTCTGTCAGGACCCAATTTGTGCACAAGACTCAATCTCTGGATGCTCACTGTAGCGTTGTCGCCGGCCAAGGGAGTCATTCTATACTGTACACACACACACACACACACACACACACACACACACACACACACACACACACACACACACACACACACAACACACACACACACACACACACACACACACACACACACACACGTACACACACACACACACACACACGTACACACACACACACGTACACACACACACACATACACACACACACAAACACACACACACACACACAGGCACACACACGCATCCATGCACACATACACATTACACATACATTCACCCTTCCTTGTTGTGTGCTAGCTACAGTACCATTTATTTTGGAATTGTGGTCAGTCGTTGTTTCCCTTTTCATTGAGGTCAACTTCTTCTCTGGCAGTAAATTATTCCCTTGGATAATTTAGAGCACCATGGTATCAAGCTCTGGTCATCCCCTAATTGACCCAAGCTCTCGCTAAACACTATGTACATTAACCGTACATACATGGAATGTCTTGTGATAGGCCAGACACCTGCCACAGAGTAATCCCTATGGAATTCTCCTTCCCGGTGGTAATGGTGGTGCTCAGCTGTAAAGGGTACTATGTAGACCTGTACAGCTAGCAACCTCATCCATCAGTGTCAGCTCTAATACTATGTTTCCCGCGGCTCCCAATGAGCACCTTGTGTTTTTGTTTACGCCGTTTATGTTTTCAGACTTGTGTACTCACAGGCCCTCGCCTGGCATTGCTCACTGACATCCTCCTGCCAAACCACATAAAAGCAATTTCAGCGTTACATGCACCCAGCTTATTAAAATGCCTCAGCATGATGAAATGACTCTGCTCTCTCTCCCCCCTCCGGTGGACTTGGATGTGACTTCAGACCAGCAGACCGGGGAAATGGTCTCAAAATCCATTTTTCCATCAAAATTTTGCTCTGTCCCCCAAATCTAATCCCCCACTGTGGTGAAATATAAATGCATGATGCACCAACAGAAACAAGTGTGAAGTGGTGAATTCTTCTTCAGTACTTCAGAGTGATGAGGATGGTAGACAAGGTGAGGTATTGGTGGTGGACTGGCCATGTTAACTGCTATTGGGAGGCCTCATGCTGTCTTGTCTGTTGCTCTATGTCTGCCAACTCTGCTGGATCCCCATGAAGACTGCTGCCAAACACACACCTCCATGTCCTGCAGGTAGCAGGCTGGCTGGAATGGGCGGGTTGAGCTGGAGGGTTGGACCACTCTCTCAGTGTGGGAAAACTGTGCATGAATGGCCTGGTATAGGCCTTGTCTGGCTGTGTATGAGTGAACAGCCCCAGCTAGACATGCCTGGTCACAGTGAGTTTAATGAGCCAGTCCCTGTCCTCTCCTGTGTCTCTGTCTGTCTGTCCGCCCGTAGAAGGACAGGCCTCTAGTGGGCTGCTGGCTCTACACTGGCTACATCTGATCCATCTGGGAGATGGAGAGATAAGCAGACCAGGAGACAGAGAGGGAAGGGAAGGGAGAGGGAGGAAGGGAGAGATATGGTGAGATATGGCGGGTAAAAGGAAGGTAGTTGGATGGTGTGATTCAGGGCCTGGTTGACAGAGTGCTGATGAGAGATGTGCGGGGAGCGCGGACATATGCAGCATATCTGATCTGCTCCAGTAGGCCATTTGGGGGCCTCCTGCACAGAGCTGCCCTCCAGCCAAGGCCATTTATCCAACAGTCAGAGCGGCCCAGCCCAGCCTGACTCTGTTGCTGACATGCACAGGGAACCGGTTCCAGGCATAAGCCACATAAGCGGTTGCTTAGGGCCCCCGGCCGCTAATTATGATTTAAAAAATGTAGGTACTCAGTCAGGGGTCTCAAAATTTGGTTGTGCATCCAGCAGTTTTTTTTCTTCTTATGTCAGTCACTGATGGTCAATCAATTAGCCATGTCAGCTAACAATGTTTAGATTGGTAGTTAGTCTAGCCAGCTATCTAAATTTGTGGTAATCATGGTCTAATACCGACCGGGCACGTGCCCAGGATCCCTGACCTCCAGGAAGCCCCCATTGATTTTGCTAGTCCTTCTCACTCAGACATCACATTAACATGGCATTTAGTCATTACAAAATGTGAAGAATTGCAAGAAATTTGCTGTAAAAACTGCAAACAAAAGTATCTCTGTGCATGGCAAAATGAGTGCAATTGCATGAAATAGTCTTATAAATTGCAAACAGTTTCTCTCCGCCGCCCATGACAAAATGTGTAGAATTGCCCATTTAGCTCTTATCCAGAGCGAATTACAGGAGCAATTAGGGTTAAGTGGCCTTGCTTATTGATCATAGTCTGTTGCTAGAAAAAACGTATATATTGTGGATAAAGAGTTACCTGTCTAACAGAAGACAGAGTGTGTTCCTTAATGGAAGCCTCTCCAACAAATACAGGTTTGAATCAGGAATTCCCCAGGGCAGCTGTCTAGGTCCCTTACTTTTTTCAATCTTTACTAACGATAAAGCCATGTGTCTATGTATGGTGATGACTCAACACTATACACGTCATCAGCTACCACAGCGACTGAAATTACAGCAACACTTAACAAAGAGCTGCAGATAGTTTTTCAGAATGGGGTGGCAAGGAATAAGTTAGTCCTAAATATTTTACAAAACTCAAAGCATTGTATTTGGGGACAAATAATGTACTAAACCCTAAACCTCAATTAAATCTTGTAATGAATAATGTGAAAATTGAGCAAGTTGAGGATACATAAATTGCTTAGAGTAACCATGGATTGTAAACTGTCATGGTCCCTGTCACGCCCTGGCTCTGGGGACAATGTTATGTTGAGCCAGGTGTGTAATTCTATGTTAGATTTTTCTATGTGGTCCTGAGTGACTCCCAATCAGAGGCAACGAGTGTCAGCTGGGTGTCTCTGATTGGGAGCCATATTTAACTGTCTGGTCTTTCACGTTGTGTTTGTGGTTTCCTTGTTCGTGTTTGGTTTTGTGTTTAACATAGACGTCACATTTTTCGTTTGTTGTTTTGATCGTGTGATCATTTAATAAATATAATAAATATGTTCACCTCCGCAACGCTGCGCCTTGGTCTCTCCATGACGATCGTGACAGAAGAAACCACCTAAACCAGACCAAGCAGCGTGTCCAGGAGCCATCGCTGGCAGATCTCCGTGGCAGCCGCTCGACTGGGTCAAGCCTAGGTGAGGAGCCAGAGAGGGTGGACTTGGGACCAGTTGAGGAGGAGCTTCGACTGGGTCAAGCCCCTATTGAGGAGCTGAATGGCGAGAGTTGGAGACAGAGGAGCGAGAGTTGGGCGAGAACGATGGAGGCCTGGCCACACGGGGAGGAGAGACCCCCGGAAAATTTTTTAGGGGGGGGCGCACGAAGTCGGGCAGCAGGGCAGGAGGCCGCGATAGAGCGGTCCAGCGGGTTGGCAGAGGAGGCCGCCAGGTTACGGGAGTCACTGGTCACCAGGGGAAGGAGTTGTAGAGGCACGGCGAGAGGGTACTGGCGTGTGTTTGCCAGTCCGGTCCGGTCCGGCCTGTTGCCTGATCCCCAAGTAGGGCCAGTGGTGTGTGTTCCTCAGTACGGTCCGGCTGTTCACTGCCACACTCCCCACCAGTCAGTGGTGCGTTTTGTCAGCCCGGCGTGGCCCGTTCCTGCTCCCCCGCACAATCATGGTGCGCCGCTCGTGTGTCAGGCCACGTTCCGGCCCATTCCTGCTCCCCGCACCAGTCGGGGTCCAGTGGTGCGCGTCCGTCAGCCCACGGTCCGGCGGATTCCTGCTGCTCCCCGCACCAAGTCAAGTTAGTGGTGCGCGTCGTCAGCCCGGTCCGGCCATTCCTGCTGCTTCCCCGCAACCAAGTCAGTGGTGCCGTCGTCAGCCCAGGTCCGGCTCATTTACTGCTCCCCGTACCAAAGTCAGTGGTGCGCCATTCGTCCAGCCCGGCCCCTGCCCATTCCTTACATCCCCGCACCAAGTCATTGTGGCGCGTCCGTCAGAACGGTCCTTCCCGTTTCCTAAGCTCCCCGCACCCAAGTTCAGCTGGATGTGCTTTCGTCAGCCCTGACGGGTCCGGCCTGCCCATAGCTCCAGCGCACCAAGCCTACGGTTGTGCGTCGTCATGCCCGGTAAGGCCCGTTCCCCTCCACGCACCAAGCCATGGGTTCGGCTTCGTCAGTCCAGCACAACCCGTGCCTGGGTTTCATGTCCGGTAGCCGATCTGCCGCCTAGGCTGAGTTCCCACCCGATCCCTCCCCTGTGGGATTTACTTGGCGTGGTCAGTACTGTCCGCCGCCTTTAAGGGGGGGGGTAAACTGTCACGCGCCCTGGCTACTGAGGACAATAGTTTTTATGTCTTTGCCAGGGTGTGGTAATTCCTATGTTTGATTTTTCCTATGTTTGTATGAGTGAGTGGACTCCACAATCATAGGCAACCGAGTGGTCAGCTGGGTGTTCTCTGATTGGGTGAGCCAATATTTCAACTGTACTGTTCTTTCACGTTGTGTTTGTGTTTCTCTGTTCGTGTTTGTTTGTTGTTTAAACCATAAGACGTACACGTTTTATATCGTTGTTGTTTTGATCTGTGTTATCATTTAATAAATATCAATGAGATGTTCACGGAGTACTAGCATTTATCCGCCAAACCGCCTTGCGCCCCTTTGGCTTCTCCATGGCGATCGTGAGCTGGTCCCCACAACATATTTGATTACAATGGTAAAACTTAAGAATGGGGAGAAGTTCTATAATGTTTAAATGTGACATTTTTAGTAATTTATCAGAGACCTCTTATCGAGAGCGACTTACAGTATTAGTGAGTGCATACATTTTCCATATACTGCTCACCGTGTGAAAACACCACTCACCAAACCGGGCATTGCAACGCGCCAAGCTACCAAACTGAGGCTACAAAGGGCCATAATAAACGCCACTGCTCTGCTTTCTTAACAGCACTATCAACAAGAGCTGGTCCTACAGGCGACCTAGTTTTGTCGCACCTGGACTTACTGTAGGTCGATGTGGTCAGGTTGCCACAAAGATTGACTTCGGGAAAATTGCAATTTGGCTCAGAACATGGCAGCACAGGCTGGCCCTTGGATGTACACAGAGAGCTAACATTTATGAATATGTCATGTCCAATCTCTCCTGCTCAAAGTGGAGGAGAGATTGACTTCATCACTACTTGTATTTGTGAGGAGGTATTGACATGGTTGAAATGAACCGGACCCCCATGCATACTCCCACAAGAACATGCCACCAGCGGTCTCCTTTCACAGTCCCCAATTCAAGAACAGACTATGGAGGCACACAGTACTACGTAGAGCCATGAACTACATGAACTCCATCCATTCCACATCAAGTAAACAGCAAGCCAGCAGTACAGTTTTGAAAACATAAAAATACACATTATTGAACGATCTGGGAGGGACTGTGAAGCAAACACAAACATAGACAGTGATGTGGCGTACAAAACACACGATAACATACGCACATATCACACAGGTACGCATATATTTTCGTGTTATAGATATTTGGTAGTAGCGTAGAGGCCTTGAGGGCACACAATTAAGATGTTGTGAAGTCTGTTATGAATGTTTGTAATGTTTTTGAAATGTATAACTGCCTTAATTTTGCTTGGACCCGGAAGAAGAGTAGCTGCTGCCTTTGGCAGCATCTAATGGGTATCCGTAATAAATACAAAATACAAAATCCATTATCAGATTTTCACGTAGTAGGCTCAGGGATCACACCAGCGACTTTTCAGTTACTGGCCCAACCGCTCTAACCACTAGGCTACCTGCATGGAAATGAACTTTAAAACTTACATTTTCTTTCCACTGTCAAGAAGGGGGCCCAGCTAAAAATGTGTGTGCTCAAAAGGCTAGATCACACACGCTCACAAAGCAAGTAAATTGGACATAGTCTCTTATTTTTTGCCCAGCTTACCTTGACTCTCCATGAGTGGTGGCTGATGTTCAGTGTTACGGAAAATAAACTATTTCCAGAGTGAGCAATGACAGACTAATGATTGTCACCTTCCTTAGTGTTCACCTCTTTCAAAGAATCTGATTATGGCAAATGTTACAGTTAAATGTTTGGTGAGAGTTAGTCTTCCAACGCCAAGTTGCCTCTCTCTCCTCTCCTCATTCTCTCTCTCTCATTCCCTCTCCTCATCACCCCCCCTCTCACTCTCTCTCTCTCTCTCCCTCTCTCATCTCTCTCGTCTTCTCTCTCACTCGCCTCTCGAATCATCTCTCTCTCGTCCTCTCTCTACTCTCTCTCTCTCCTCAATCTCTCCTCTCTCTCTCAGATGCTCTCTCTCTTCTCTACCTCTTATCCTCCCTTCTCCCATCTCCTTATCTGGTTCATAGGCCCACACTTACGACCACACTTAAAGGAGTACAGACGAGAGAGTGCGTTTTGTAGCGTTTAATATTAACCTCGTTTTGGCAGATGAGGAGAGCATACATTTGAATCCTAGATAAAGCTCTTCCCTCAGTGAGCGTGGGAGAGGAAATGCAGCCATTGAAGCCTAATGACAGCACTTTATTCCTCTCACTCTTTGGCAGAAACAAAAAAAAAAAAAAAGGCCCCCTGGCTGTCCCTCCGCTCCATTAGGCCCTGGGGCTGATACATCATAAAGCCAGATTGAAGCCTGTCATCACCCCCCTGGGTAATGGGAACATCTGAATTAGTAGTCTCTAAAACATATAAAACCACTAGAACCTGCATTCAGCCACAGCTACACTAACCTTCATCTTGGAGTTTTTCAAACACCATGAGGACCACTGTAGCTTTTGGTTGTTTGGGTTTGATGAGGAGTAGATTTTTCTTAACCAGGACATTGGATCTTGCTGTTGCCTTCCATCTATACTGATTTAATGGTCAATTCCACTGAGATCAGTGGAGGAGAGGGAGAGAGGGAGGATAGAGAGGAAAACATAGTCGGGAGCTAAAAGGGAGGTCCTCTCTGTCAGTAGAGAGGTATATACCCCATCTGTAATTCACCCAGTACACTACATCCTGTTCTCTTCCACTTCCCTTGCTGTGTGTGTGTGTGTGTGGTGTGTGTGTGTGTGTGTGTGTGTGTGTGGTGTGGTGTGTGTGTGTGTGGTGGGTGTGTGTGTGTACCACTATGTGTCATTAGAACTATGCAAGCTTTTCATCATAGAAATTAGCACGGGATTGGGGTCAACTCCATTTAAATTCCAGTCAATTCAGGAAGTACAGTGGAATTAACAATTATTTTCAATACTTTTTTCACTGATGAAAAATGTGGATTTGGAATTGAAAATTGTGAATTGGGTTTTTACTTTCTGAATTGGACTTGAAATAGAAATGGAATTCAAAACCCTAAATATACTGGCTTGTTTTTAAATCACCAATTTAGCTCTGAACAAGGATACCACGAATTCAGCATAGAGTGTGACAGTTAGGATTTAGATTTAATTAGGATCTAATTAGCCGACACCAATGGTGACAGATAGTCTTAAGGGGATCCGACACAAAATGAAAAAGACGTTACAGGGACAAAATACTTAACAGTGTACTACTGTGCATTAAAACATTAACAATGTAGTGGGAGTGTGTGTGCCTCCTGTCAGTACACATAAATGTCACACAAAAGTAGGTCCATGGGGAAGGAAGAGGCATGGTGCAATGACGGGGTGTTTACAATAGCATGTATTTGGTCTCAAAACATTTTGTCCAACAGTTGATGAGAGCTGGCAGCAAGCTGATAGGTGCTGATAGAACCAGTAAAGGAAGCTTTTACTTCTGGGTAGAGGGAATGACTTTGGCTTCCATCCAGCCTGAGGACAAACACTTTCCTCAGGCTCAGATAAAAGAATTGACAGATAGGAGTGGCTATAGAGCAGCTACCATCCTCAATAGTTTTCCCTCGAATGTTGTCATGCCAGGACGGGTTGTCCTATTGATCGATAACATCACAAAAAACCCACTAAGTATACTGCCCACTAGATTCACAAAGATTTGAAAGTGCGTAAGCTCTCTACCTAAAGCCTTTTTTAATGACTGAGAAGGAGACTTGTGTGAATGAGGAAGGAAATGAATGGAATCATTACCCTAATGAAGGAATTTACGTGTGGAAACATACACTTATAGAGCATTTTGAAGCTGCACACCATGTGCAATTGAAAGCAAACATGGATTTTATAAATTTTATACAAGCCAAATTTAATTGAGACATCCTGCCATATGTGTAGAGTAGAAATGGGACATTCTATTCTTTGGTTACAGAGACATAATAAGAAAGGTAGCAAAGCAAAAGTATATATTGTAGTTGTTAAAAAAAAATATTGAAGCAATCAAACACCTTCGTTTTCTGACGGCAAACTTCCAGATCAAATACCCTAATTGTATGCTTGCATTGCTGTCGGAAAAAAACTATATTTTACTGAGTTCATGTTTTGTCAGTAGAACGGTCCCCATCAGTCATAACTATATGATTACTAGGGGTTTAACTGTTTATTTAGGGTTATCAACTCCCAAATCATTGTGCCAATCCACATGAATAGCTATCATGCTAATGGTGGTGCTCTGTGCACTCTGCTTGTCCGCTCAGCTAAAGGTTTGGTGTCTGATTTGAGCTTATTGGAGCCATTAAGCCGCAATTTGTTCAAAGCCTGCTGAAGGACGACCGTCAAGAGCATGAAAAAACAGAGACGAGGCCATAATAAATTAAAAATAAAGTTATGGTTATAACCACTTAATGAAGCCAAAGGCAGATGAGAGGCATCTGAAGAGGGAGGTATTTCAACTTCAACCAATAAAGCTGTTACGCCTTTCCACTCAACGTCTGCTAGCCTTCCGGGAGGAGAGCAAGAGTTAATCTTTGGATACTTTGAAGGGTAATGTCCACTTTCTTTCGCCTGTTTCAGGAATTTCTTAAATGTCTATGGGGCTTTTAATCTTTGGCTTTCTACATGTATTATGTTATACAATCAACATGCCAAAAAAGGTTTTACACTTGCAGTACCAAGCTTATGTGATTATTATCTTCTCCATCCTTTCTTTCTTTTCATTCATTCCGTAGCACCCCTTCACACCTGTAACCATATCCTCAGCACAGTAGGCAGGCATCACCTCAGCCATGATCATTCTGACTCATAATGGTCCAGGTCCCTAAGTACAACAGCGGCCAGCCCAGTCATTACATGAAGTCACTATGCAGCAAGCCATCTCTCTCTCTCTCGCTCTCTCTTATCTCTCCCTCTCTCTCTCTATCCCTCTCTCTCTCTCTCTCTCTCTCGCTCTCTCCCCTCATGCGAGATGTCATGATGGACTCCATTGAATGCGCTGGAAGTGAGGACGGAGGAAGGCTGCTCTGATGCTCATTTTGGGAGGAAATCCCCTGTGATGTTTCACACATGGTCGTGATATAAAAACAGAAACACTGGTAACCGAATGTACACAATGTACTGTACAGGTAGGTCGTCAACAATGTTTTCTAGGCGAATAGTCGGCTGGCCAGAACATGATTAGCCTATAATATTAGACACAATTAAGGGCCTACACTACAAATTGAACAACATTTTAACACATCTGATTATGCATAATTAATCAGTGACAATAACATTATAATTGTGATCTGATTTTGCTCATAAAACCCCAATGTCTATGCATTCTTATTGTTGCTATTTCTCTCTGCGTGATTTGTGGGGAAAACATGGTCTATGTAGTCTACGTAGCTACCTACTTTTTAATGTCCAACATTCGTCAGAACAATTAGATTGATAGCAAGAAAAAATGTACTCTCAAAAAGTATCAAAAGAAGGTGGATATGAAAATCGAAGTTTCAGGGAAGAAGGGACAGAGAATTACAATACCTTCAAAAGTTGGGGTAACTTTGAAAGTCCTGTTTCGAAAGTAAAAGCAATTTTTGTCATAAAATAACATAGTGATCAGAAATAAAGTGTAGACATTTGTAATGTGTAAATGGCTATTGTTAGCTGGAAAAGGATGCTGATTTTAATGGATATCTTACATAGGCTACAGAGGCCCATTTCGCAACCAGCAGTTCCTGTGTTCCAATGGCAAGTTGTGTTTGCAATTAGTAGGCAATTGAAAACTGTTGTGTTGATTAAAGAAGCAATAAAAATGGCCTTTTGAGACTAGTTGGAGTATCTGGAGCATCAGCAATTTTTGTGTTCGATGACAGGCGCGACATGGCTAAAAACAAAAAACTTTCTTCTGAACACGGCAGTCTATCTTGTTCTGAGAAATGAAGGCTTATTTCCATGCGAAGAAATTGCCAAGAAAAACTGAAGATCTCGTACAAACGCTGTGTACTATTCCTTCACAGAAACAGCGCAAACTTGGGCTTAAACCTGAATAGAAAGAGGAGTGGGAGGCCCCGGTGCACAAACTGGCAAGAGGACAAATACATAGAGTGTCTAATTGAGAAACCGACGCCCACAGGTCCTTCACTGGCAGCTTCATTAAATAGTACCGCAAAAACACAGTCTCAACACAACAGGTGAAGAGGTGATCCGGGATGCAGGACCTTCTAGGCAGAGTTGCAAAGAAAAAGCCATATATCAGACTGGCCAATAAAAATAAAAGATTAAAATGGGCAAAAGACACACAGAACTGGACAAGAGGGAAGATTGGAAAAAAAGTGTATGGACAGATGAATCAAAGTTTGAGTGTTCGGATCACAAGAAGAACATTTGGGATGCAGACCAATGACAAGATGCGGACGAGTGACTGATGCCATCCTGCCAAGATGCGTGGAGGCAATGTGATGGTTCTGGGGGTGCTTTGGTGGTGGTAAAGTGGGAGCAATTTGTACAGGGTAAAAGGGATCTGGAAGAAGGAAGATATCAACTCATTTTGCAACGCCATGGATACCTGTGGACGGCGACTTGATTGGAGACCAATTCCTCTTACAACAGGTGGACAATGACCCAAAGCACAGCTTCAAAACTATGCAAAAACTATTTAGGAAGAAGCAGTCAGCTGGTATTTTGTCTACAAGGACATTTCTAAGTGACCCCCAACTTTTGAACGGATATGGTATGTTCATCTACCATCTTCTCGATGCCAAGCCAGTTGTGTTTATTGGCAATGAAAAATGTCACTGTTTGACAAGGAAACTCAATCCAGCGTTATTGTGAATTAAAGAATTTTACTTTCAAAGCGCCCTTCGGCCCCAGACAGAGGACCCGAAGTAAGAAAAATGTAAGCGGTTAACTGCAGCATCCTCCTTTGTTGCCTAACCCAACAACAGAAGGTCACAAGTGCCTCCCTAAAAGAGCCTAGGTTCTAATCAAACAACAGGCATGCTCTTCACAGACGCAGAGGTATTTAAAAAGTACATGGTGAAGTTTGGAGGGAATGGCAACGAACAAGTATATGGATAGGCATAATTGGTCTGTCAACAGGTGACCGTCTGCAACAACAGGCGGACGCAGCGTACATGAACTGGTGGATGATGTTGCATAGGATTGTTCGGAGGGGCTCAATCAGGGCTGAGCATTTTTCCCGGGCTATTGAGAGAGTACTGACAACACCGAATGTAGCACAGTTTGTGTGTATAGCATATTTGAAGGAAATTAATTTAAAGAAGAGCTACGCACTGATCCCCTCTAAGGACACATACCAGGGACATTTAATATTCACAAAGCTGGAAGAATTGTTTATGCAGCATGGCCTGTAATCGAAAAAGCAACTTTGTGAGTCAACGACGGGGACTCCTGCTCATGGTGGGCAGATACAGGGGGCCAGCAGGATGAAGAAAATCGACCCCCAATGAATGGCTGCCATTTTGCATTCATCTGAGTGTGCTGTGTTACCCCCAGACAAAAAATGGGAGACTAAAAGATGTGATGGATAAAGTCATGCGCATAATAAACTTTGTCAGGGGGACATCAAGCACCCAACACTGTCTTTTCCGTAAGCTTGTGACAGGAGTCAATGATGATCTATGCCTTCACAAACGACGTGCGATGGCTAAGTAAAGGCAAGCACTGTAGCGTTCTGTGAGCTGCAGCAAAACAGGTTTTTGGATTTTCTCAGTTAAAGCAAAATGAGGGCAGCAGCTGACACCTTCGTTATTTCTGAAAATGAAGAATTCCTCTCCAATGTTGCTTTTTTGGCTGCATGTTCTGTCACTTAAACGGGTTAAATCTGGACGTTACACGGAAGACATGGTGGAAAAACTTGAGGCCTTTACTAGGAAGCTTGAGGTTTTTTGATTTGGACTTGTTCATCTGGAAGGCTACTGCATCAGCACACTGAAGAAACGACAGGCAGAGAGACCAGGCCACAGCATTGTCACAGAGTGTGAGGAAGATTTCATCAAGAGCTGAGAGACAATCCCACCAAATTGAAGACCACAGTAATGCCCAAGGATATCATTGCGATCTCTCTCACAGTCCGCACAGGGGGAGAATTTCTCCCTTGTAAGATAGACGAGTACTCTCGCGGAGAGACTGCAAATCAAACTGAGTGATGAAATACAAGACATCGAGCACCAATCAGGGAGCACTCAGGAGTGCGTCCTTATGTGCGTTTGGTGGCATGCTCAGAGGAATACAGGCACAATAAGAACCTTTGCTTTTTACACGACATGACCAAAGTATGTGGGACACTGCTTGTCGAACATCTCATTCCAAAATCATGGGCAGTACATATGGAGTAGTGGCCCCCTTGCTGCTATAAACAGTCTCCACTCTTATGGGAAGGCTTCCACTAGATATTGGAACATTGCTGCGGGGATTGCTCCATCAGCCACCAGAGCATTATTAAAGTCGGGCACTGATGTCAGGGCGAATAAGGCCTGGCTCGCAGTCGGCGTTCAATAATCCAAAGGCGCAGGCCAGTAAGTCATTCCACACAAAATCTCGACAAACCATTCTGTACATGGACCTAGCTTTGTGGACCTCGCTTGGGAACCGGCGGAATAGCCAAATGGTAAAAGCTGATTATCATAACCAGAGAACGCCTTTCCACGCTCCAGAGTCCAATGGCGGCGAGCTTTACACCACTCACAGTTGACGCTTGCATTGTGCATGGGATCTTAGTCTTAGTTTGAGGCCTGCCGGCCATGGAAACCCATTTTCATGAAGGCGCCCGACGAAACAGTTATTGGCTGTACGTTGCTTCCAGAGGGCAGTTCGAATACTCAGTCGTTGCAAAACGAGGACAGACGATTTTTACGCGCCTGCGCACTCAGCACTCGGCAGCCCATTCGGTGAGCTGGGTGGCCTATGTCTTCGCGGCTGAGAAGTTGTTGACTCCTAGACATTTCCAACTTCCACAATAACAGATTGACAGTTGACGGGGCAGGTCTAGCAGGCAGATAATTCTGACGAACGGACGAATTATGGAAAGTGACATTCTCTCGATGGTGGCTACGTTGAAAGTCTCTGAGCCTCTTCAGTAGGCCTTCTACACTAATGTTTGTCTATGGTTGATTTGCATGGCTGTGTGCTGATTTATACACCTGTCAGAACGGGCAGTTGTGTAAAAGTACTTAAGTAAAAATACCTTGAAAGTACTCCTTTCAGTGGCGACCGAGTCATTGAGCCACCAACATCGGCAGCCCCACCATACCAGCCTCCGGAGTCCAGTGAGATTCGGCCCTCTCGCTCCGAGGGCATATGATGGCACTGCAGCCGGGTGTCAGGGGTTCCTGCTTTCAAGTGGAGCTCTAACTGGCAACCATACACCCGGCGCCTCGGGATACGGAGACGTGTTTACACCATATCTTCCTGGGGTCTCTAAGGTATAAGGAGTTGGAGGGGCCCAATGACCGAATGGAGTGGAAAGACGCCGTCAACATCAGCACGACGGAGTTATCCTGCCGCTTCAGGGCTGTTTTCGGATCATCCCCCTGAGGTTTTTTAAAGCGGCGGCGGCCCGCGTTTGTTCCACCTTCGACAGGGAAGGTAGCGCACAGAGTTCGCCTGGACTCCGGACTCTAGGGCGGATGCGGGGTGGAATGAGAGGGCCCTCATCGACCCACTATTGGTGCAGCTGCGTGAGGACGGTTTCAACGATGAGTGGCCTGCAGGGACACCAATAGTCACCTGTCGAACCAGTTGGTGGGACATGTCAATCAGTATCTGGATACCCTGCTGGCCACCCGCGGACGTTCAGAGTTGGGCCGTCCATTCCCATCCACCAGCACCTCCGAGCGAGCCTAGGAGCTCGGGGTGTGTGGCGCAGAGAGAGGAGGAGAGAGATTCCGAGGGAGGCAGTCCCCTGCACCACATGTGGTTCATAGAGGACACACTGCGGCTAGGTGCTGGGGAGGGTCTCCAGGGGTTCGATGGCACAGGTCGCGCACTTGCGGGAGTCATTCCAGGGAGTAGGCGCCCAACTCACCCAGAGCTCTCTGTGTGAACTTTGTATCCTGATAGTATTTCATCCAGGTGGTTGCATCTCAGGTCCCAGCATTAAGGCGATAGTCGATTAGGCGCAGCTGGGACTTTTATTGATCGTAATTTCTGTGTGAGGTTAGGGATTCCCTCCTTCCGTTGAGCAGCCTTCCTATCCAGGCCTTTAGATAGCCGTAGCGTGGGATCTGGGTTGATTAGGGAGCGTCACCCGCACATTAAGATGAGGACGCAGGGGGGGGCATGAAGAGATATTCAGTCGATCTGACGGAATCTCCTGCGTATCCGTTGGTATGGGGCTTACTTGGTTAATCGCCATGATCCCACCATTTTCGTGGCAAACAGAGGGCTCTCAAGGAGGGTATGACCAGTGTGTCGGGCGATGTTTAGGTGTGCGTAGGGGCGCCACGGTGGAGAGTACGAACCAGGGGCCCGCAATGCCCATTCCCCCCGAGTATTGAGTGAATTTGGCAACTCGTGTTAAGCAAGACTAGGGCGACGCGAATTGCCACCTCAAGACGGGGAGATTGTGCGATAGACCTCCTGGCAGGTGCGGCACTTCCGCGGAGCCAGTGTATCCATTGTCATTAAAGTAGGAAGCGGCCGGCTAGGGAGATACATAGCCGAGTCTTGAGACAAGGGATACATACGGCCCTCCACTTCCCTGTGTCCTCGAGTTTCTTTTTTGTGAAGAAAAAGATGGAGGGTTGCGCCCGTGAGATAACGTAATATCAATCAGATCAATGTTAAAACAGTTTGATCCTCCTCCCTCTGATTGGATGTATGACGGAAATCATTACGCGGAGCGCGTCTTCTTCACAAAATGGACTCAGGATGCGCTTACAACTGGTGTGCATAGGGTAGGGAGATGAATGGAAGACAGCAGTAATAGTACCACCTCGGTTCATTATGAGTATCTCGTCATGCCATACGGGTTAATGAATGCTCCTTCAGTCTCCAATCCTTTGTGGAAGAGATCTTCCCGACTTTGCATGGGAGGGGTGTTGGTAGTAACATGATGACATTTAGGGTACTCTTCTACACGAGCGAGCATTGTAGACCTGGTACGCGAGTGTTGAGGTAGGGGCTGTGGAGCATTGATATGTAGTCAAGGACAGCGAAATGTCTGTTGTTACAGGAGTTCCATCTCCTTCTTGGGTCCTCTGTTGTCGCGTCAGGGGCGAGATAGAGATTGTACAATGTGCCGCCGTGCGTAATGGCAGACAGACTCAACCACTGTAAAGAGGTTGCAACGGTTTTTTGGTTTTGCCAATACTACCGGAGGTATCTCGGAGGTTTGGACTAGGGCGGCCGCTCCAATCACTTCCTCGCTGAAGGGGGGCCCGGTGCGTTTGCAAGTGGTCTTTGAGGCGGACAGGGCGTTTGATAAACTGAAGGACCTGTTCACCTCGGCTCCGGTGCATGGCGCAATCCGGACCCCGCTTTAGCGTTCCAAGTGGAGGTGGACGCAGTCAGATGCGGTATTGGGGCAGTCTTGTCCGCAACGCTCAGGCACGCCTCTCTCCAAACTCCTGCCCGCGCATGTTATTCTAAAAAGCTCAGCCCGGCGGAACGAAAGAAGACGAGGGAAAGGGAGCTGCTGGACGCGAGTTCAGGCTTAAAGTGTAGGAGGCATTGGCCTGAGGGGCTCAACACCCTTACTAATACTGACTGACATCGTAACCTGGAGTACATCCGGGCAGTAGGAGACTAGAACCCTCGTCAGGCTAGGTGGAAACATGTTTTCTGACCGGTTTGTTTTTAAGCTTACTTACATTCCCAGGGTCCCAGAACGGTGAAGGAAGACGCCCCTGTCCCGGACGGTAGACACAGAGGGAGGTCCATGAGCCCACTCCATAAGCGGAGTTTGTCTGTGGCACGGTGGTGTGGGAGACGATTCGGAAATCGGAGCGGGAGTTACGCCACCGACCCTACTCCTTTCGGAGTGCAGTTGGGGGCGGTATGTACGGTGCCGTTCGAGATCAGGATCGTCTCATATATTGGCCACACGTCACCCTCCTTGGACATCAGGTAGGTCGGACAGTGCACTGCCTTAGTGTTAATGTATAGTGGCCAACACTTGGCTAAGGGGACGTGGAGGGTTTAGGTCTTCCTCTCTCAGTGTTGGCTCAGTGTAAGGCGCCTAGATCACCTGACAGGGGGAAAGTGTACAGACCCTGCCCGTCATAACGGCCGTGGTCTCACCTCTCGGTAGACTTTGTCACTGACCTACCCCCTACAGGGGAACACACTATTCTGGTCGTTGTGGAATCGGTTCTCTAAGGCCTGCTGTCGTCTCATCCAATGCCGGGTTCCCTATGCCTACAGGACCGCTGAGGCTTGTTACCCAGCTTCGGCATCGGGGTTCCCGAGGATATAGTGTCCGATCGATGTCCAATCACCTCTAGAGCTGAGGGCGTTCATTGGAATGTTTGCGGGTCTCGGTTAGCCTTACTCGGGTTTTCACTGAGATTAAGGGGCAGGGGAGGGAGAGAGTGAAACCAGGATGTGGGTAGGTTTCTGAGAATCGTATTCCATGACCGGCAGGAGGAGTGGTCGGGGAATATCCCTTGGGCAGAGATTGCCCGAAAAACTCTCCTTCGCCAAATCCTACTACTAACTGACCCCGTTCCAGTGATGTGTTCGGGTATCAAGCGGTTCTGCACCATGGCATCAGAGCCAGATCGAGGCTCCTGCGGTGGTGAGTGGTTTCGGCGCGCGGAGGAGTATGGGAACGCCGCACACGCCATACTGCAGCGGGCTATCCGTAGACAGAAGAAGGGAGCTCGCGATCCACCGCAGTGAGGGTCCAGTGTACGCACCTGGAGATCGCAGTTGGATCTCGACTCTCTAAACCTGCACCGTCGCTGCCCTGCCGGAAGTGGGTCGGCGGTTTGTGGGCATGTTTAAAGCCTGAGGAGATTGACGAGGGTATGCTACAAGTACAAATGCCTAATGATTATCACAATTAACCCCTCGTTCCATGTGTCTATCCTCAGGCGGTTGTAGATGGCCCACTCCAGGGACAGTGAGATAAGAGAGGGACTCTACGCCCCATGGACATCGATGGGGGCTACGGCGTACTAGTCCGGTCCATCGTGATTCGGAGGACGTCGGATGGGGGGTCTACAATATATCGGTGGAGTAGGGAGGGTATCGGTCAGGAGGAACGGGCTGGTGCTAGGAGGGAAATTTAGATCCGCCCTCCTGACAGAGTTCCACCGTTAATTCATCCACGCGCCCTGATCAGGTCCGCTGCCGTCCCGAGGCCGGGGGGTAGGCGCACGGCTGGAGCGCGCATCAAGGGGGGGGGGGGTTACTGTCACGAATACCGCGAGGCTGCTCGGCTGCTCCTAACTCCTGTTCAGGCAGCTTGGCGTTCGTCATCCGGAGTACTAGCTGCACCGTTTTTGATGTTTCGATGTTGTGTTTGGTCATGTCTAGTTTAGTGCACCTGTTTCGTCAACTATAAGTTTCCCGTGTTTAGTTTTTGTAGTTGTGTGTTATTGTTAACAGGTCGTGTGTGATAGGTTCGGTGCCTTGGCTGTGGTTATAGTATTTACGACACTACGGCGTATTTCGACTCTCGTTGCTGTTTTACGCACTGCGATATTTTTTTCACCTCCAGGTTGAGGCCAAGTTTATTTGTTCCTATTTACAATTCATAGATAAAGTCGTCTGACTTTATCCTCTGTGTCGCGAGTGACTCAACCACCGCATCCACATGAGCACATATCTGACCACTTGCCTGATCCGGAGTTTTGGTGGGCGGCCCTCTCTGGTGCAGGTTTGTTGTGCGGGGCCATATTCTTTCAATTTTTTTTATGATGGATTTAATGGTGATGCTCAGATATTTTTATAACTCCAACATGATCTGTTACTTCTCCATAACTTTGTCCATGACCTGTTTGGCAAGCTCTTTGGTACTTCATGGTGCCGCTTGCTTGGTGGTGCCCCTTGCTAGTGGGCGTGACAGAATCTGAGACATAGACGGATCATGTGACACTTAGATGCACACAGGTGGGGACTTTATTTAACTAATTAGGAACTTCTGAATGGTAATTGGTTGCCCCAGATCTTATAGTTAGGGTCTTATAGCAACGGGGGGGGACTACATATGCACGCACCATTTTACGTTATGAATTTTTAGAATTTTCTGAAAACAGTATTCTTTCCATTTCACTTCACCCAATTTGGACGATTTTTCATGCCAGTAGCATGAAAGTCCAATAAAAATCAATATAAATTACAAGATTGTAATGCAACAAATAGGTAAAACACCCAAGGGGGGTAATACTTTTGCAAGGCACTGTGTACAGTGGGGAAAAAAAAAGGATTTAGTCAGCAACCAATTGTGGTCATGTTCTCACTTAAAAACGAGAGTACAACACGCAATGATGACAGCAAAATGGAAAGAAATCCCCCAGAAAATCACATTGTTAGGAGTTTTTTTAATGAATTTATTTGCAAATTATGGTGGGAAAATAAGTTTTGGTCAATAACAAAAGTTTCTCAATACTTTGTTATATGCCCTTTGTTGGCAAGATGAACAGAGATCAAACCGTTTTGTAAGTCTTCACAAGGTTTTCACACACTGTTGCTGGTATTTTGGCCCATTCCTCCATGCAGATCTCCTCTAGAGCAGTGAGTTTGGGGCTGGTCGCTGGGCAAACACGGACTTTCAACCCCTCCAAAGATTTTCTATGGGGTTGAGATCTGGAGACTGGCTTATGGCCACTCCAGGACCTTGAAATGCTCTTACGAAGCCACTCCTTCGAGATTGCCAGGGCGGTGTGTTTGGGGATCATTGTCATGCTGAAAGGACCCAGCCACGTTTCATCTTCAATGCCCTTGCTGATGGAAGGATGGTTTTCACTCAAAATCTCCACGATACATGGCCCCATTCATTCTTCCTTTACACGGATCAGTCCTGGGACCTTTGCAGAAAAACAGCCCCAAAGCATGATGTTTCCACCCCCAGCTCACAGTAGGTATGGTGTTCTTGGATGCAAACTCAGTATTCTTTGTTCTCCAAAACACGACGAGTTGAGTTTTTAACAAAAAGTTCTATTTTGGTTTCATCTGACCCATATGCACATTCTCCCAATCCTCTTCTGGAATCATCCAAATAGCACATCCTAGCAAACTTCAGACGGGCCCGGGACATGTACTGGCTTAAGCAGGGGGACACGTCTTGACACTGCAGGATTTGAGTCCCTGGCGGCGTTTAGTTAAGGTTACTGATGTATGCTTGTTACTTTGGTCCCAGCTCTCTGAACAGGTCATTCAACTAGGGTGTCCCTAGGCCGTGTGTTCTGTGGTGTATTTTTTGCTCACCGTTCTTGTGATCATTTTGACCCCCACGGGGTAGAGATCTTTAGCGTGGAGGCCCCAGAGCGAGGGAGATAATCAATCGTGGTCTTGTAGGTCTTCCATTTCCTAATAATTGCTCCCCACAGTTGATGCTCTTCAAACCAAGCTGCCTGTGACCTATATTGCCAGATGTCAGTTCTTCCCAGCCTGGGTGCAGGTCTACAATTTTTTTCTGGATGTCCTTGACAGCTCTTTGGTCTTGGCCATAGTGGAGTTCTGGAGTGCCGTGACTGTTTTGGAGGTTTGTGGACAGGATAGTCTTTTATACTGATAAAACAAGTTCAAACAGGATGCCATTAATACGAGGTAACGAGTAGTGGAGGACAGAGGAGCCTCTTAAAAGAAGAAGTTACAGGTCTGTGAACGAGGCAGAAATCTTGCTTGGGTTGTAGGACTGTATATTGCTGTTGGCGGCATACCTTGCAAATAAATCATTCAGGGGGGGGCAATTTTATCTGATGATTTAGGTGACCTACACCATTTTAAAAAGATATGTCAATAGCAACTACATGAAGACATTATAGGGCAAGCATATAAGTTTAATGTTGCCAGAATCATGACATATTGATTGGATCTCAAATACGTCGTTGGCCTTACAAAAGCAAAATAAGTGTTTCACAGTAAAAATAATCAAGGGTGTTCTTTCACATATCCGTCAACACTGCATAAACATATATGCATTTCCACTAAACACAATGAAATATCAGCTGAAAACAAGCATCTGGTTTTATTGATTTCGAATTGCAGATCAAGCACGGAAGAAGCTTTTACACCATTTTTTTTGAATATTGTTTAAACTACCTTAAGGCACTGCACTTAGCTTTGTTGATCATCACGTGTTCGAGAATGCACTTTGATACAGACGCAATCGATGTCCTTCTTCTGTAGCTGCTTGGTACAGAATGTCGATCGTGGGGCATGATTTTGGTGAAACGCCGCAGTGAAAAAAATTAAAATCTTCATCATGTAACGTGAATCCTCACGTAGCCAGCTGCCTGCTCTCACGTTGTGCTGGATGCAGGATGAACCCAATGACCCGTCAACGGAATGGCTTTTAAAACATTCTATGAAAATCGTCTCGATTCTAGGTAGACGTGTTTTCACGACATCCTAGTCTGGAAGTTCTACCCCGCTCATCGATTGTGGCGGCGGCCAGCTAGCCCTGTATCCAATCATCCAGGTGTTTGACGTTGGCAAATATTCACTCTCACAGTCCTCCAAATATCGCGGACTAACCGACTCAACACTATATGTCAGGGTGTGCTTGTCTGACTTCTCTCATGTTTGTTGTGTAATCTTGTTATCTGAAAGATGGTGCAATGTCGGTTACACGGGTCGCTGCTCCAAGGCGGTGCTGTCTGCCTTGCCGGCTATTCAGGGTGGAAAAGCTACCAGTTTCTTATTAGTGTTCATGTGGGGTTTACGTTACGGTCGTATGACGAAATGTACGTGTAAGTGTACAAGCCCACTCAGAAACCCATAGAGATCTACTATTGAAAGTGCATATTAGACTATTGAAAAAATAAAGTAATTTTACTTATGAGGCTATGAGAGACTCTGGCGATTTTCAACCTGACTGAAATCGCACCAAAACGGCGGGGACATTTGAAGCACTGACTTACCTGATTGGACATTTTAGTGGCAGAATTTTGGCGGGCTAGATTAGAACATCAGTGAACGGGCTAGATTTTGCCTAGTGAGATAATTGATTAGAAAAAAAATCCCTTCTTTCCCGTTTGGCAGTGCGTCGCCACCTATCAGAATGTCATGAACACATACAGCCATTTCTGTGCTAACGGGATGGAAAAGAATACTTAATTTTTCCACAGTATTTGCAAAATAAGTGATTCATAAAATCCTACAATGTGATATTTCTGGCATTTTTTTTCTCTCAATTATGTCTGTGCATAAGTTGACGTGTACCTATCACCGAAATTACAGGCCTCTCTCATCGTTTTAGTGGGAGCGTGGTGCACATTGTGGCTGCACTAATACATTATTTTTTCCCCCACTGTATCAGTTATCCTCTCATACACATGTGGTGTGGTAGAGCACTAAAGTCTGTTCGCCAGTGATGGTGAGAAATAGTTAATGATATCCTCTGCACAGTACTTGGTGGCAGTGACTAGAATGTCTCTAACGTTTTTTGTCTCCCGCACTGTACTATTTCCCTTTGTATTAAAGTGTGCCTGGATAGAGCTTTAAGAGGGAAACAAATACAATCCTTAATTGCTCTGCCAATTCTGCCATTTTATTCAGGTCCACGATTTCAAATCTGTTGTCCTCAGGTTGACTGTCTGCCGCATCTTAAACAAATAGATCCAGGCATATTGCGGTGGGAATAGCAATTCTTTGGTTGGTATTTAATATGAGGTTCAGAGGCTTTATATTTCCTTCCATAGCTTGGCTCCCTTTGTCATGCTATCTCCACTTCCTACTGTGTAACATTTACCAACGCTATTTACTTTTGTGATACAGACTGAGGTACTCCGTATAAGAATGTTTCTAGTATGAAACACAGATTATGTGAGCAGAAACAACAGCAGAGCTTTCTGGGTTGCTTATTGGAAGCCCATTTTCACATGCAAGGCCTGTACTCCATTAAATTGCACTTGTTTCTTCCACTTATATCATTTTCTTATAATTTTGATAAAGATGTGAGTTTGGTTAATTCCATTCTAAACCTGCGAGTAAAAACAAAAAACATAAATCAAGCAGCTATCACAATACCCCATAATGACAAAGTGAAAACAGTTTTAGGAAATGTTAGCTAATTATTCACAACAACAAAAACGGAAATCACATTTACATAATTCATATTCAGACCCTTTACTTCAGTACTTTGTTGATGCACCGTTTGGCAGCGATTACAAGCCTCGAGTATTCTTGGGTATGACATACCTTTGGCACAGCTTATTTGGGGAATTTCTCCCATTCTTCTCTGCAGGTCCTCTCAAGCTCTGTCAGGTTGGATGGGGAGAGTGTCGCTGCAGCCGACTATTTTTCAGGTTTCTCACAGAGATGTTTCGATCGGGTTTCAAGTCCTGGGCTCTGGCTAGGCCACTCAGGACATTCAGAGACGTTCCCAAAAGCCACTCCTGCGTTGTCTTGGCTGTGTTCTTTAGTGTACGTTGTCCTTTTGGAAGTGAACCTTCGCCCCAGTCTGAGGTCCTGGAACGCTCTGGAGCAGGTTTTTTATCAAGGATCTCTCTGTACTCTTGCTCATTCAGCTTTCCCTCTGTCCTGCTCGGTCTCCCATCCCTGCCGCTGAAAAACTTCCCACACGCATGAGGTGCCATGCCACCACCATGCTTAACCGTAGGGATGGTTGCAGGTTTCCTCCAGAATTGTGGACAAATTGGTATTCAGGCCAAAAGAGTTCAATCTTGGTTTCAATCAGACCAGAGAATCCTGTCTGATAGCCTTTTTAGGAGCCGTTTTTGTTGGCAACTCCCAAGCGGGCTTGCGTGCCGTTTTACTGGAGGTGTGGCTTCTTTCTGGTCCATGCTAACCATGAAAGGCTTGATTAGTGGGAGTGCTGCAGAGATGGTTGTCCTTCTGGAAGGCTTCTCCCATCTCCACAGAGGAACTCTGGAGCTCTGTCAGAGTTGACACATCGGGTTCTTGGTCAACTCTCTGACAAAGGCCCTCCGCCCCCCCGCGCAGTTTGGCGGGCGGCCAGCTCTAGGAAGAAGTCTTGGTGGTTTCCAACTTCTTCCATTTTATGGAAAAATGGAGTCCTCTGTGTTTCTTTGGGACCCGTTTCAATGCTGCAGAACTTTTTTGGTTAGGCCGTCCCCAGATATCTGTGCCTCGACACAATCCTGTCTACAGAGCTCTAACGGGACACATTCCTTCCGTCCTGTCATTCGCTTGGGTTTTGGCTCATCGACTTGCACTGCTTGGGTTGCTCGAGGCACTGTCAGATGTGGACCTATAGACCGTTGTGTGCCCTTTCCAAACCATGTCCACTCAATTGAATTAACACAGTATGGACTCCAAACCAAGTTGTAGAAAACATCGAAGGATAATCAATGGAAACAGGATGCACTGAGATCACATTTCGAGTCTCATAGCAAAGGGTCTGACGATACTTATGTAAATGAATTTTTGTTTTTTATATATTTGAAACAGTTCTAAAAAAAGCTGTTTTGGCTTTGTGAATTAAGGGGTATTGTGTGTAGATTGACAAGAACATTTTTTTATTTAATACTTTTTGGAATAAGGCTGTTGTACATAACAAAATGTGGAAAAGGTTCAGGTGGTCTGCATATTTTCGCTGAAATGTCACTGGTTTTGGCTGTGCTTCCTATATCTCACGTCTGTTATGGGTTACTTCCCACACCAAAATTTCAAATGGACTTATTTTTATGGAAGCCTAGAGAGTAGGTCTATGGAGCAGGAGAGATTTGGGTTTGTTTACGTAGCTACAGTTTAGCGTCCCATTATGCACAGCAGGCGATAGATGGGTCGAAAGAAACATACTTTCAGGCTCAACTCTCTGTACGCGTCCGTACTTAAAGAAATCCCTTCTAATTGCACACCCTGTCCAGTCTCATCACCATATCTTGTAGGTCTTGGATGTTCTTGTAGGCTATGGCGTGTAAAGTCCAGCCATTCCTCCTCACGGTCACATGCATGAGCCAGAACAGGCATGTCTGTAGGGATCACAGATACTGACAGTGAAGGCAGCACATCCAATCCTCCACTCCTGTTCATGGCTCTCGCAGGTACACTCTAGACTAGTCAGGCTATTTATTTCACGCTGATTGGTAGAGGTCTTCAACACTCGAAGACCTGAATACTGGATACCTCAAAAAATAACAATCCCGAACTTTAAAGAGGTTTCTGACCACTATTTGTCTTGCAGGTTGTTCTCAGAATTCGGAGAGATATGTGGAAAAACAACGACAAAGCAACTTCACAGTTAGGATCACTGTACCATATGACTATGTATGTTTTGTAATGTCACTTACACCGTTAACAAATGATAGGCTGAAAGGATGGAGGTGCTCAAAAGGGGAAACGTGTCCTCTCATAAGAGCAGGAGTCAAGATATACAGTATCGACCCTTTCAGGTCATTCATTAGGAAGATGATAGGATGTGACCCGGGATATCATTCAGTGGCGGAACTTAACATAGGCAAAAGAGCAATTTGCCTCCAGGCCTAACATCATCAGGGGCCTCATGAGTGGGAATTTATAAACATAATAATAATAATAATAATATATTGTTAATTTTTTATGGATTATATAAGTTTCTCATATGAGGATTCAACCATTTGCCTCATGGTGAATCCTGCGGCGGTTTCCTTTTTCTCGGCCAACTGAGTTAGGAAGACGCCTGTATCGTTGTCAGTGAACTGGGTGTATTGAACACCATATCTTGTAGGCGAATGGGTGTGAACACCATCCAAAGTAGTAATTAATAACTTCACATGTCAAGGGTGAGATTGCCAAGTCTGCTTTTTTTTCTACTTTTTTAACCAATTCCTAATACGTTGACCTTCTTTGTGAGGATGTGGAAAACCTCCTGGTCTTGTGGCTGAACTGTGTTTGAAATTCACGGCTCGATGAGGGACCTACAGATAATTGTACATTGCCTTCAGAAAGTATTCGCACCCCGTGACTTTTCAACATTTTGAATTTAAAATTGATTAAATTGGAGAGAAAAAATCCCCTGGCCTACACCCCAATACCCCATAATGTCAAAATGGAATTATGTTTTTGTATCTTTTTTTAAAAAAATTAATGATAAATGAAAAGTTGAAATGTCTTGAGTCTATAAGTATTCACCCCCTTTTTTTATGGTAAGCCTAATAAGTCAGGAGTAAACATTAGCTAACCCAAGTCACATAATAAGTTGCATGGACTCACTCTGTGTGCAATAATAGTGTTTAACATATTTTTGAATGACTACCTCATCTCTGTACCCACACATACAATTATATCTAAGGTCCCTCAGTCAAGCAGTGAATTTCAAACACAGATTCAACCACAAAGACCAGGGAGGTTTTCCAATGCCTCGCAAAGAAAGGCACCTATTGATAAAAAATAAAGCAGACATTGAATATCCCTTTGAGCATGGTGAAGTTATTAATTACACTTTGGGATGGTGTATCAATACACCCAGTCACTACAAGATACAGGCATCCTTCCTAGGTCAGTTGTCGGAGAGGAAGGAAACCATGAGGCAAATGGTTGCTTTAAAACCATTACAGAGTTTAATGGCTGTGACAGGAGAAAACTGAGGATGGATCAAATCAAATCAAATGATGTATTTTACATCATCAGATGTCACAAAGTGCTATACAAAAACCCAGCCTAAAACCCCAACAGCAAACAATGCAGATGTACTGTAGAAACACGGTGGCTAGTAAAAAACTCCTAGAAAGGCAGAAACCTAGGAAGAAACCTAGAGAGGAACCAGGCTCTGAGGGGTGGCCAGTCCTCTTCTGGATGTGCGGGGGAGAATAGATCATTCTTCAAGATGTTCAAACGTTCATAGATGACTAGCATGGTCAAATAATAATCACAGTGGTTGAAGAGGGTGCAACAGGTCAGAACCTCAGGAGTAAATGTCAGATGGATTTCAGAGTTGAGCATTCTGAGGTACGGTTAGAGAGAGAGAAAGAGGGAGGGAGGGAGGGAGAGGGAGAGAGAGAGAGAGGGTCGAAAACAGCAGGTCAAGGTAGGCAAAAGAGCAGAAACTGTATCAGCAGCACGACCAGGTGGACTGGGGACAGCCAGGAGTCATCAGGCCAGGTAGTCCTGAGGCATGAATTAGAGGGAGCATACTTAGTTCACACAAGACACCAGATAAGACAGGAGAATTTGTTTGTTTGACATGGTGGGATCTTTTTGTGTCAGTAAAATATTATATAATATCAACATATCAAAGTGAACTTGGAGTCACGCAATGATATGGTGCGTGGTCCTCCCACTATGACTTGGGAAACCATACAGTTTATTAGGCTACAGATGAAATAAGTTATGATGAAACTTCACAGGGTGGTGAAAGTGCACAGTGATGAGTTTGATGCTCCTTTCCAATAACTATCAAAGGTCTTATTCTGGTGACATGATGATCGATGCTTGACTGCTGTTTGACAAATATGAATATTTCACTCTTATCATAATGAAACCCTCATCATGTAGCCTACCCCCACTGTAGGCTACCTGCGAGCTGTTGGCTAGAGCACACGTGCGAAGACCAGAGTAGGCACATTGCTATTTAACGCAATAGTTTTTGTTAACAAAATACCAGTAGAGTCAAACATGCAATGGAAACACATTGAACTTTAGATTTTATTCGGTACATGAAAACATAAGTGAAAAAGCACATTTTGTGTGCACTCCGTCACCACACACTGATTTTTATCTGCAACAAATCTGTTTGGTGGAAACACACCACTGGTAGGAAAATGCGTATATTTTCTTCATGCGGATTTGAGAATATTCGCATGAAAATCTGTCGCCAATTAGATGGAAACCTAGCTACTCAGATATAAAAAATATATACTGGTTGTGTTCATTGCACATTAAAAGATAATACCTTTTCACTGTTAAATTAAAAGTATTTACTATAAAAACCCATAAAACTGGCCTCTGCCTGGGGCCTCCAAATCACTAAGTTGGCCTGGAGGACAAAGCTAAACAGGGTATAGAGAATGAAAGTAAATGAGCCATACTCTCCTTAACTAAAACCCCACCATGGATCATTTCTCACATGCAAAGAGAGAAGCACACTGAGAGCTTACTTAGTAGTGTGTGTCATTTTACAGTGCTCATTTTGCAATGTATCTCTACTGTGATACTGTGTGATAGTGGATTGAGAACATTGTAAGCTACGTATGGCATGAAACAACTATTTTAAACATCCCATTAGGATCTGAACACTTGTGAATAGCATCAGTTAGCAAAGCACCCCTGACTTGTCTATAATCACCATGGTAAGGTCTCCAGCTGTCCTCACTGGGTAATGTTCCTGATCATTTATCCACTACTGATCTGAGCATGAGAAACCCTAGTAGTTTAACCAGAGGCTCAACTCCTACTCTCCCCTCTCCTGTCTCCCTCTCCCCACGCCTCTGCCACTCTCCCTCACCAATCTCCCCTCACCACTCTCCCTCAGTGCTCTCCACTATCCACTCTCACTCAATATAAGCACTGAAGGGTAGGGGCTGCACGTCATTGGCCTCTTCCGTGTTCCTTCTGTTCACACAGTGAGGGAGAAATGGGAGAGAGGGAGAGATGTGTGGGGAGGACCGAGTAGAGAAAAAAAAGAGAGAGAGAGATCAGGAGAAAGAGAGCAAGATAAATAGTTGAAGAGATTTTAAGAGGTATAGTCTTTTACGGCAATGCTCTGATCATTAACTACATGACACTCCAATTCAGAAAGAGAGATGATTATGGAAAAACAAAATAACAAATGCCTTTCCACATAGTTTTCAGTGTCTGCTTGCGATCGTTACAGAAATATTCCTTCAGCGTCATCTTTTACATTTCTCAAGGTTTCCGTAGATTTCTTTTTTTTGCTAACTATGTGACTTGGGTTGTAGGAGGGAGGGAGGCTGATATAATACAGTGATACTTTATGGAGATCTCCCTTTACATCTTTTATTCTCTCTAGTTTGTGTGAGATGTCAAATGTGTTTAGTTTGCTTTTAAGAGCAGCTTGGGCTGCTCCTGTTGTGACAGAATAAGGCTACAAGGAAATGTTTCCCCTCCATCTCAGAACATCAAAAGGCCTTTGATTGCTTCTGTCACCCAGGAAGATTAATGACTGTTGAGTCTGTCGGTAAAATGTAACACTATGTGTCAGCTCTCTGTCAGCGGAGAGAGGCTTTGTAAGAAATTGTTTACTCTGCCTCTTGAATGGTGCAATCAAACTTTTATTACGGCACACACCATGGCAGCGGTAAAAGCACTCTGCCTCTCTGCTTCAACAAATGCTACATTGACTTATACGCCTACAGTCTGGGACTGATGGGGGAGGCAGTGCTACTGCAAATGCTGAGACCAATCTGATTTTCAGAGCCAATTTTGATTCCATTTCTCATTTGAAATGTATGAATGTGTTTCCTGATATGGAGTCACTTCAGGATCAAATGAAACAAATGAGATTTCAAGGGTGAACATCTGGCTCGGGGCAGAAATAATTAAGTACACAAAAAAAAGTATTTGGATCTACTTCATTTAATTTTGGACAGTAGTTACAACACATAATGGAAACAGGTATTTTTGTACATAAAATTATTAACACAGACATAGACACATGCATACAAACACACATAACATACGCACTATACACACATGTACACATGGATTTGTGTTATAGATATGTGGTAGTAGAGTGGGCAACACACTTAATATGTTTGTGAAATCTGTATGAATTTATTGTAATGTTTAAAATGTATAACTGCCTTAATTCTGCTGGACCCCAGGAGAGTAGCTGCTGCCTTGGCATAATAAATACAATACAAAACAAATGGAATTGGTTATGAAAGACTATTGAATTGAGAAATAATAATCAGAAATTATTATGTCAGATTGACAAAATGTTTCAACTTGATTAGAACCTCTGAAACAAATTAACATATAGCAGACGCTGTTATCCAGAGCAATTACGGTAGTGAGTGTATATATTTTTGTTACTGGTCCCCAGTGGGAATCAGAATCGAACCCACAACCCTGGCGTTGCAAGCACCATGCTCTACCAACTGAGCTACATGGGACCTATAAATTTTGTGTCAGTTCTAGCTCTTTGAGTTGAATTCATCCTATCTAGTAAATAAAAAATATACTTCTTTACATTCAACAGTTTATTTTCAATTAACAATCCATGAGCTTCTCAACCATCTCCTAAGTCAGCAAAACTTAAAACACAGTGAACAAACCAACACCCCAGTTTAACTACAACGACATTTCAGTAAGGGTCCGAAATTTTAATTTTTATTTTTGGTTCATCTACCTTGTGAATGCACGTAAAGTCCTCTGATAAAAGTGTTGCAAATGACCAAATGTAAAGTTAACGTAAAAGTCGTTGAACAGATGCGGGGTATTTTTCAATGAGCTTGCCCCCCAAAAGGCAATTTCATGTCTACAGAATAAATCTGGTGCACATCAAAATATAAATGCAACAGATCAATTCAAAGTTTTCCCTGATTACAGTTCATATAAGGAAACAGTTTTTAAAAATCAGTGGGTTAATTTTTGGTTTTCACATGTGGGAATAAGATATGCATCTGGGGTCACGATCCCTTTAAAAAAAAAGGGCAGGATCAAAAAAACCATCATATTGGGTTGGAGGCCTTTGCCCACAGGACAATCCCCTTCGCATAGAGGATCAGGCTTTGTTTGTGGCTGTGAAATGTTGTCCCACCCCTTTTCAATGCTGTGGAAGTGCGGAATGGCGGGAAGGGGGAAAACGTTTGCGTACAGTCAACCGAGCACCCCAAAACATGCTAAAAGGGTGACATGTTGGGGTATGCGGGCCATGGAAGAATGAACATGTACAGACCCTTGCAATGGGGGAAAATATCATGCGCCCCATGACGTTTGGGGGGAGAGGGCATGACAATGGGGCCTCGGGATCTCACCCGGGTATCTCGGGGCATTAAAATTGCATGATAAAATGCAATTTGTTTCTTTGTCGTAGCTTACCCTCCCCATCCCATAACCCCACCGCCACCAGGGGCACTCTTTTCAAGGCCCCTTTGAACGCGACAGAAATAGCTTCCCTGGGGTTTTTACATTTTTAAAAAAATTTTTTGAAACAAACTTTCATCAGCCTGGGGGCTGGTCTAGACGTTTCGCAGGTGAAGAAGCCGGGTGGAGGTCCCGGGTGGCGTGGTTAAGGTGGTCTCTGGTGGAGGCCCCGGGGGGCATACTCCCAAATTCCAAACCACGTGGAGGCGGCTTGTGGTTTACAATTAAATTTGTTTGTCTGTGAGCAGGGGGTTTCAATTTTTTGGGAGAGAAGGATAACTTTTAAATATGTATAATCAATATATTTGTATTTTCCTCATGATGGAAAAGATCCCCAAACCTATATCCTAGACACCCATGGGACCATACAGAAAAAAAGGGGCCCCCCCCTTTTTAGGGCCCGTGTGAGTGCCATATGCACAAAAAGGAAAATAAATACGGTCAGAGACCTATTTTAGCAGCACCCCCCCTCAAGATTTTTAGCCTGCCCGGGAGGGTTGGGTTTTCAAAGCCAGAGCCCCCGATGGGGGAACATAATACAAGGAAAAATTTTCCCAAAGCTGCTAATGACAAACCTGACCCCCTTTTGTACCTAGCCGGTGGGTTTCCGGGGGGTACCCCACCCAGGTAGTGGCAGGCTGGCAACACTGGCTGCAGAAAACCAGGGGGAGGGGGCCAACTCGGCAATCGGAGGGGTTTATCATTGTGGCCCGGGGGCAAAAATAATAAAAAGCGAGCACGAGATGCGTGGGAAAAGGTTTACAAGGGGGGACCAGAGGTTTGGTTCAGGTGAAGGGGGGATCTGATCTCCATCCCCTAGGACTGACATGATTAAATGGATAAAAATTCACATTTTTTTCAATTTTGCTAAATCTTGTGCTTTCCAAATCAGTGTAAGTATAGATTCGTAATCGGGTCCTTCGAGTTGGGTTGGGATGTAACAACCGTGAGCTTTGTTTTTTATGGTTGTTTGTGGGGGAAAGGGGGTTGAGTGATTAAAATAAATGATCAACCCTGCAAGAAATTTTCAAGAAAATTTTTTTATGGGGGGGGATTAATACGTTTTAAATAGCCAAGGGACCGTAAAGGGAAAATCACCCCAAAAACAATCCCCCTTTGCTCTTAAGGAAATCGGAATGTCAGGAACTTTAGAACTAGTAGATTAGGGGTTTAAATAGACTAGTGCCATATACATGGGGGACTAAATCAAGCTAGTGTTTTGACTTTTTCTTAGGTCACTGTTGGCACCAAATTTTAAAAAGGTTTTGATGGGGGACAGAATGCAGTTGGGGATTCATAAAAATTGGGCATATACTTTACTCTTACTAAATTTTCACGGGGCGAGGATTTTGGAATTAATAAAGTTTTTGGGATGAAAATTTTATTTTAACTGGGAAAAAGGAATTTTAACTGATTTTTTCGACATAACATAGGTACAGAAAAACCCCTTATATAGGGGACACCTTTCAAATGTGCCTTTAGGGGCCATGCATTCAGACTCATCTGAAAAAAAAAAGAATTAGGTCAAAGAGTTTATATAAAAAGGAAAAAGGGGGTTAACAGAACAGATAGATGGCAATAAAAACGTAAATAGGGCTCAGAAAAAATTAGGGGAAAAAAAAAAAGAAAGGAGAAATTATTAAGAAAGATCAATTTTAATAATTATAAAAAAAAGCAAACTGGAGGGAAATTTTGGGAAAAAAATGCATCAAATTTTTTTATTTTAACATAGGATGTAAAAAAAGAAAAAAACCCATGTTTCACCAAATTATATTTGAAGGGGGAAACAAAGTACTTAAGCTATTTTTTCGTTCAGTGCCCCATCCCCTTAACTGAACAAATTTTAGATTTTTTTTTTTTAAGAAATGGAAAATTTAAAAGCCATACAGAAAAACTATGTAAGGGGAAAAAAAGGGGGGGGGAAATTCCGGGGGAAAAATCAGGGTTTGGATTTGGCAACCAACGAGGGATACCAAAATTTTTATAGCTAAAAGGCCCTATAATGTTTTTTCAATCCTATGAAATGGGGAGATTTTAGAACTCAAGAAGAAGGGCTGATTTTTATTTTTATGAAACAGGTACAAGTGGAAAATATAAAGATCATCCATTTAAAAAAAATGGAGGGCCCCTTTCACTCGTGCGTGATGCAAAAATTCTCAAAAGTTAGGCCCTAGAATTAAAAAGGTATGTCGGAATTATTATTTACAGTTGGAGCATTCAATTTTTTGGGACTCTTATAAAAGGGGCAAAATCAGTATGTTAAAACCCCAGGTGTAAAATAGTAAAAATGGCTTTTTCAGAAGTTTTTAAACTGTCAAGAGGGTGAAAAAAAAAGTTTTCCCCACGCAACTATTTTTTAGGCCATGAGAGTTCCTAAAAATCAGATCAACAATAAAATCAAGGGATAGAAATCCCGGGTTAAAAACAAAAGGTGTTTTTGTACGCTATGATATGTTTTCTTTTTTCCCCAACTAGAATCCTCACAGCCCAAGAGGATCAATACATTTTTAACTTTGGATTAAACAAATTTAAAAAATTACTAATACGTATTGGACACAAAAAAAAACAATTTTACATTCCCTGTAGTTTTTTCCAAAAAATCTGATGGTATGTGGTATACCGGAAATCAATCCCAAAAGGAAAAAAAGATCCACTCAATAAAGTTAAAAGAAAGTTAGCAAAAAAAAGAAATTTGCTACCATGGAAGGTAAATAGCAATTTTGGAAAAATCACCCGATTTAAATCTTTGTTTTTCCCCCTTGACCTATTTGCTACGCCTAGGAAATATTCATTTATTTGGAACGGAAGCCAGAAAAATTAAAGGGCCCATTTTAAAAAGAATTGAATGGGGGGACAAAATTATTTAAAAATTAAAAGCATTTGACCTATCCCCAAAAGCTCAGTCATACAAAAGTTTTTACTTAAATCCCAAAAAGGTTCTCAAAATAGAAGATTGTTCACCCAAAGTTTAAGAATGGCCCTTTTTTTTAATTTAGATTTAAAACCCCTTTATTCAGTATTGAAAAAAGGAAATAATCTCCCCAAAAATTACTATTTTAAAACAACCATAGAAAGTTGGTGCAATTTCAAATTTAAACTCCAGAAACGACAGAACAAATAAGCAACAAATATTTTGGGGGAAATCAAAATTTTAATTTACAAAAAAACTCTTGTTTTTGACAATTTTTTAAAAAAGGGTTAAATTTCGAAAAATGATACCATCGGTAGGATGGGGGAATTTATGTGGCACATGCAGCTAACAAAAAAAATAGGAAATTTTCTGCTTCCCCAAAATTTAAAACCCAAAAATTGCAGCCTTCCCGCAAAAAGGGGAAAGGGGGGAAAAGGGGAAGGGGGGAAAAAAGGAAAAGGAAAATTGGGTCTGTCGGCCTTGAAAAAAAACATAAGTGGTTAAAAAAAACTGTGATAAAAAAAAAAAGTATACCAGTTCATTTAAGGCCCAAAAGGGGTTTGACACCCGTCACATATACTTTCCCAAAAATTTGGGAAGAGTTTTTGATTTACCGACCCCATGGCATAGTTTTAAGAACTGATACGAAAAACGAAAACCGGGTTTTCAAAACTTAAAATCTTTAAAATTTTTAAAATTTATTTTTAAAAAATTCTTGCTCCCAAATTTAAAATTATTTGGGGGAAAAAATTTATTTGCAGAAATTTTGTGCAAGGGAACAAAAAAGAGGGGCCAATTTTTGGGTTTTAAAAAAAAGGAAAAAAAAAAAAAAAATTTAAAATTTTTTTTTTTTTTTTAAAAATTTTTTTAAAAAAATTTTTTTTTAAAAAAAAGGGTTTTTTTCCCCCCCCCCCTTTTTCCCCCCCTTTTTTTTAAAAAAATTTTTTTTTTTCCCCCAAAAAACCCTTTCCCCCCGGGGGGGGGGCCCCAAAAAAAAAAAAAAAAGGGGGGGGGCCCCCCACGGGGGAAAAAGGGGTTTTAAAATTTTTGGGGGGTTTTTTTTTTAAAAACCCCCCCTTTAAAAATTTTTTAAAAGGGGTTTTAAAAAAACCCGGGTTTTTTCCCCCAAAAAAAAAAAAACCCCCCCCCCCAAAAAAAAAAAGGGGGTTTCCCCCCCCCAAAAAAAAAGGGGGGAAAAACCCCCCTTTTTCCCCAAAACCCGGGGGAAATTTTCCCCCCTTTTTTTTTTTGGGCCCTTTTTTTAAATTTTTGGGTATTAAAAAGGTTTAAAAAATTTAAGGGGGAAAAACCAAAAAAAATTTTTTTTTTTTTGGGGAAAAGGTTTTTTTTTTGGGAAAAAAAAGGGGGGGAAAAATTTCCCCGGGGGTTTTTTTTTAAAAAGGCCCCCCAAAAAAAAAAAAAGGGGGAAAGGGGGGGGTTTTTTTAAAATTTTTTTTGGAAGGGGGAAAAAAAAGGGGGGTTTTTTCCCCCCAAGGCCCAAAAAAAGCCCCAACCCCAGGGGGCCAAAAAAATTTTTTTGGGGGGGGGAAACCTTTCCCCCAAAAAAATTTTTTGGGGGGGGGGTTTTTTCCCAAAAAAAAAATTAAATTTTAAAAGGGGAAGGGGGGGCCCCCGGGGGAAAATTTTTTTTTCGGGAAAAATTTTTCCCCCTTAAAAAAAAATTTTTTAAAAAAGGGGCTTTGGGAAAAAAAATTTTTTTTTCCCTTTTTTTTAAAAATTTTTTTCTTTTTTTTAAATTTTTTTTGGGGGGCCCCTTTTTTTTTTTAATTTTTTGGGGGGGAAAAGGGACAATTTTGGGGGGGAAAAAAAAACCCCCGGGGCGGGGGTCTAAAAGTTTCGGGTTTTTGACAGCTCTGGTTTTCCATGGGGATTTGGGGGGAGTTGAGGTTGGGACAGTTTTTATACTGATAAACAATTAAACAGGTGAAAAACGGGTAACAAAAGTGGAGGTTACAGGTTTAACCAAAATTTTGCTTTTGGGTAGGGAAAAAACTTTTTTTCCACCAAAAAGCAAAAAAATTCATTAAAAAAATCCAAAAGTGTTTTTCTGGAGTTCCCAAATTTGTTTTGCATATTTGACGTTACCTAGGGAAAAAATAAGGCCTCTTCATCTTTTTAAGGGGAGAACTTCAAAATTGGTGGTGACAAATACTTTTTTCCCCATGTATATGGTTTTGGGTTGGGAGTTTGTGAAAGACAAGTTAGAATTTTGGAATTTAGAAGAACCCGGTTGGAATCTGAAAGAAACGGGGGTAGAGTAGTTTTAGGAGAAAAAAAAAACAAAATATAATATTGTAAAATTGACTGTGTCCCCAAAAAGTTGGAAGTAGAGGCCAAGCATTTTGTTTATAGTTTACTCCAATTTGGGAAAGGGTGTGGGTTGGAAAATAAAAAGTGGAATATATATTTTTAAAAGGTTTTTGAGTATGTTTTTGTTAGTATGTTGTAGTTGTATGTATGTTTTGTATTTTATATGGTATGTGTGTAGTATGTATGTATATATAAAATATATATATAAATAAACAGGGGGATTGGAAAATGTGAAGACAATACATTGTGGAAGGTAAATCTACGCAATATTAAACTTTTCACCCCCAAGAAAAGAAAAAGAAAAAAAGAAAAAAAAAACAGCTCTGGGGACATTCCTGCAGTCAGCATCCAATTTCCGCCCCCCTAAAAATTGAGACATCTGTGGCATTATGTTGTGTGACAAAATTGAATTTTTTGGGGCCTTTTTGTGTCCCCCGCACAAGGTGACCCAGTAAGATCATGCTGTTTTAATCAGTTTTGATATCCCCGTCGTCAGGTGGATGGTTTATTTTTGGCAAAGGGAAATGCGCACTAACATGGAGAAACAAATTTTTTTTACAAAATTTGAGAAAAATAGTTGTTGTTCGTAAAGAACATTCTGGGATCTTTTATTTCAGTATGAAACATGGGACCAACATTTTACATATTTTTTCGTATAACAGACAATACATCCGCCAAAAAACATGATTGTTTGTGATTTTAAAAAAATATGTAGAGCAAAATTTTGGGGGCAGGGTTTTTGTTAGCATAAATAAAATAAACCCCAGCACTTAAATGTTTGAAAACCCATGTTTTTAAAGTTTGGGTGAGAGTGTGGTTGTCCTATGGTTATTTGATAAAAACCTTTCCAGAATTTTTCCAAAATTTTCCTATTTAGTAGTTCTCAAATTTTTCAAAAAATTTTAAACAAATTTTTTTGTGGGGAATTTTAGTACTTCAGCATAACGTTTTTTGGGTTTCCTCATGGGTTTTTAAAGAATGTTTTAAATTGTTTAAAGAACGCTAAGAAACAAGTTTTTTGGGGATTTCAGATTTAGCAGAACGTTTTTTTACCAGTTTCTTCATGGTAAAAAAATTTAAAGTACCCAAAAAAACCCAAATAAACATGAAATTTTTAAAAATATCATTCCCTTTTCAGCATCAACAAAAAGTTTATATCCCCTACTTATGGTGTGTGGCCGCACCCACTAATTGGGCCACACCTGATCTTAATGAGTGTTGTTTTCCTTTGAAATAGGGTCTTTTTGAAAAGACTAAAAGAACGCTTGTATGATTTAAGAAAAAACATGGCATGGTAGCGCAATTCTGGTGGTGCAGTGGCTATTTCCCATGGATAGAGAGCAGAGAATATGGATTTGAATCTCACTGTTGTATGCCATAATGAAAAAGGAATGTGTTTGCAGATAATGCCTAAGCAAATGAATTTCCATGCATCCTATCTGTGCTTGGAGTTCAAAACAGTAAACCTAAGCTAGCAGCTTTCTCAAAAGTTATTTAATTCCCTTTTTAAATAACATATAATTTCCGTTCTCAGAACGTAATAAACCCTCCAGGAAAACTTTCAGGGAACCATAGAAAAAATTCCCTGAAAACCCTAAAAAATTAACGTTCCCAGAACAGGCTACATTTTGATTTCTGTTTTCAGATCTTTCAGAAAACTTTCAGTTTTAACAGTCATAAATGTATGGCTTCGTTCCCAGAATCAATAGGAAACCAAAAACGTAAGTTCCGACAACTTCCAAGGAACCAAATGTGCTAGTGGGAACCTCATGATCAATACTGTCAAAATTGCTTTGAAAATTTGTGGAATAAACAAGCATAACAATGTAATGGAGCGTAATAATGCATCTGTAACTCTAGACGTTTTGGGGTAGACAGAGAGTTAGCAAAGAGACAGAGATGAAAAGAGAATGATGGTTTTTACTCTACACTGTCACAACACGTTCCAGTGATGCTTGACTCCATTTGGACATACGTATTTGTACAAGTGTTATAGTCCAGCTCATTTCTTTGAGGCCATCAAAAACTTGTTGTAGACTTAACAATGTTACCCAATTTGACAGCTATGTCAAATGAGTCTTGTCAAAAATCTTTTTTAAAACAGTCTTCAAAACAAGTGACAAGTGTATCTGCTGTATTTCACTTGCACAGTGTACATATTATATTTATCATTGCATCACAGATTTATGCTTTTGAGCACCAGGTTGCATGGCTGAAATATGCTCCACTAGAGATTTGCCTTTCTTTCAGTATATGCAGCTCTGTGGCTTACAAATGCTGCCTTTTGGGGTGCCGTTTGGGTTCAAAGCAGCTTGGCTCTGGGATATCTAATATTGCTGTCTGTGTCAACTCCATCCTTTCATCCCTCCCATGTGAAGTGTGCTCGCAGCTCTCCCGCCTCGCTAAAACAAACGCACCCACAGAGCACAAGCTAATTAAGGTGTCAAAACACTCTCTGGATCCTTGTGTGTTTGCACATGGACACACCAGCAATTCAGCCCAGCATCAGCACGAGAGATGGCTAAATTATACATTTCAATATTTTCCCATGGGAATTCATTTTAAATTTCTTTAAAGGCAATGATATGTCATAGAGAAATTTTTATCAGTGGCTTGTTCAGTGAGTTGTAATTGCCTTGGTGAAATGATTCTTTTCACCTTTTGCTAGCTCATGCTCTGAGTCACAGGTTTTGTTTGGGGTTTGGCTCAGTTGGTAGAGCAGTTGGTAGAGCAAGAAGTTTGCAATGTCAGGGTTGTGGGTTCAATTCCCATGGGGGACAAGTATGAAAATGTTTATTAGGACTTTTTATTTTTTTTTTATTCCCCTTTATTAACCAGGGAAAGCCAGTTGGAGAACAAGTTCTCATTACAACTGAAAACCTGGCCAAGATAAAGCAAAGCAGTGCGTTTAAAAACAGATTTACATATGGGGTAAAACAAAACATAAAGTCAAAAAACAGAAAAATATTTATACAGTGTGTGCAAATGTAGCAAGTTATGGAGGTAAGGGCAATAAATAGGTATAGTGCAAAATAATTACAATTAGTATAACACTGGAATGATAGATGTGCAAGAGATGATGTGCAAATAGAGTTTACGGGGGTGCAAATGAGCAAAAAAATAACAATATGGGGATGAGGTAGTTGGGGGGCTAATTCAGATGGGCTGTGTACAGGTGCAGTGATCGGTAAGGTGCTCTGACAACTGATGCTTAAAGTTAGTGAGGGAAGATAAGAGTCTCCAGCTTCAGAAATTTTTGCAAAATTGTTCCAGTCATTGGCAGCAGAGAACTGGAAGGAATGGCGGCCAAAGGAGGTGTTGGCTTTGGGGGTGACCAGTGAGATATAACCTGCTGGAGCGCATACTTGGGGGGTTGCTATGGTGGACCAATGAGCTAAGATAAGGCGGGGATTTGCCTAGCAGTGTTTTATAGATGGCCTGGAGCCAGGGGGTTTTTGGGACGAAATGTAGGGGGGCCCACCCAACAAGAGGGACAGGTCACAGGGGGGGGAGTATAGGGGGTTTTGGTGACAAAAAGGATGGCATGTGATAGACTACATAAAATTTGCAGTAGAGGTGGGGATTTTGTAAGACATCGCCAAAGTAAGGAGGAAGGATAGTCAGTTTACGGGGGATGTTTGGCAGCAGAGGAAGGAGTTTTTTCGAAATATTTTTGCACATGAAACCCCTGCAGCAGCTACTTTCCTGGGCCCACTACAATGTAAAAAAATGACAAAACAGAACAACAAAGATATACATAAAAAAAAGATTAAGACTGGTTCCCAAACTTTAGGAAACCTTCCAAATGGTCCCACAGTAGAGCAAAAAACCCTAGCAGGGAAATGGTCCAATTTTTTTTCCCACCATTAATTTTTCCCATAGGGGATTTTAAAAAACACTTCAAAAAGGGCTGTTTTTCGTGTAGGTTACCCTGCATGACGTTTTAAAAACAGGTAAATCTCTCTAGGACAAGGGATTTATTAATTTGCCTTTTTTCCCTGAAAAAAATGAAAGCAATTGTGCTAAGGGCTATCATAAAAAAAAACTACAAATACCAGGGTGATGGATAGACTGCCGAATGAGTAAAGGTAAGAATCTTGGATTTACTATCTAAGTAGTAAATTAGTAATTAATAAAATGGCTATTTCTTTCAGACTAATTCTATGCTGTTTGTGCAAGGTTTTTTAAATTTACACAATACCGTCAGCAAAAATTTTAGCTAGGAGCATAAAACTGGGGAAGTCTGCATGGAGTCTACTTTTGTCAAAAACCCTTTCATCGGGCATGGACTCTCGGGCCCGAAAGGGTTTACGGGAGTCCCCAGTTGGCCAAGTTTTCTCACAGTTTTCAAGTGGTGGATTTTTTGGGTGGTGAACCATCCTTAAATGGAACTTTTTGAGCTGAAAAACCCCACGGGGAAATTTCTACACAAAAACCGTGCCCGCATTACAAACATCCCCCCTTTAAATGCATTTAATCTTTTTCTTGCCCATTACCCTCTAATGTGGCACATAAAAACCCACTTTTGTTAAGGTAATCACACTGATTTGAATGGTTTTCCCAAGTGACATAAAAGGTTGTTTTTCACGGGGGATTTGGTCAGTAGGTTAAAAGAGCAGTGTTTTAATGTCTTAAATGTTTTTAAACCGTGTAATTGGAAAAGGGACAAAAAAAAGGGGAAAAAAACAAAAATATATTTAAACATTAAAAAGTACAGTTAAAAATTTTTAAAGGGGAAAAGCGCTGTGACAATTGTTTTTTTTAAAGTTTTTTTTAAAAGTAAATTTGTTTTTTCCAAACCCTGGTGCAACATTGAGAAGGCTAAACTTTGGTAGATAAATCTGTTTTTTGTTTGGGCCCATAAAAAATGGGGTGTGTTTATAGAAATTCTGGAATTTCCAGCGATTTGAAAGTGGTTAGGGCATTTCAAACACAAATTTTTCTTAAAAATACAAAAGAAAAGGTAAAATTTCCCTAACCTTAAACCCAATAAAAGACATCAGCAGTGTTGAGTTAGTTTTGGTGTCAGTTAAACCCAAAGCGGTGCTTGGATTTGAGCCAGTGAGCTTTGCTGGTCTTGGGGCCCCTGCCAAAACCCTTTTTCCCTGATTCCTCTACAAGCAAAACCAAAACAGGAATATTTGGGGAACACTAAATAGGAAGTGCCCAATAAAAGCAGATGTAAATACGGACTGTTTCCAGCACAGACGGAATATGTTGGGATTCTCCAAAAATTTAAAGTTTTTACCAACACCCCCAAAGGTTTAAATAAGTGCATGACTAGTCATCCCACAGAACCCCAAACCTACTTTCCCCAAACCCAAAACCCATGGTTTACGGGCAACATACCATGAGCTAAAGGCTAGAGCGCTTCTTTCAAGGAGCGGGACACAACCGGACTTTTAAAAGAAAACCCGCTTGACTTGAGGACCATCAAAAGGCAAAGTTTTCAATACGGACAAGTCGAATCCTATTTCGCCGGGGGTTGGCTCACGGATGTGGCAGGGGTTGCAAACTATCACGGATTTCAAAGGGAAAACCCGCGAGTGCCCAGTGGGCCCGAGCCACAGAGAGACATGCCTCTATGCCCCTTTGAGGCAAGCAACAAGACCAAATGAGAGCACCGCAGTTTCCCGGGGCTGGTGACTCCTCTCCCTAGCCAAGTGAGCAGACATTTAAAAAAGGTTATATCACAAGACCCCCGGGGGCCCGACAGATTTCCGGGGCGTACTGTAGCATACGCGACAACTGGCAGGTGTCCATGACATTTTTAACCCCCCCGACCCCGTCTGTAAACATACATGTTTAACAGACCACCCTAGTTCCCCGGCCAAGAACACCAAAGGGAACCTGTTAAATGACTTTGCCCCGTAGCATCACATCGCAGCCATGAAAGCTTTAAAGGTGGTCATGGCTCACATCAAACTGCCATTATCCCCAGACCCTGGACCCCCTCTAATTCGATACCACCCAAAAACCACAAAATCAATCATTTAAAGATTTAAACCCCTTTTTACATCAGCAGAGTCACAAATCAACGAAAAAACCCCGCCCAAAACCCCCAAAAACAGCAAGAAAAGAGAGTAGAAGCACGATGGGGTAGAAAAAATCCCCAAAGGGAGAAACCTAGGAAGAAAACCCGAGAGGAGCCAGGCCTGAGGGGGGCCCGTCCCCCTTTGGGGTGCCGGGTGGGATTTAACAGAAGGCCAAGGGCCCGATTTTTCTCAAGAGTTTAAAAAAGTTAAAGAACCAGCAGGGTCAAAAAAATAATCACGGGTTGTAGAGGTTGCAACAGGTCGTACATCAGGATAAATGTCACTTGGCTTTTTTATCATTTAAGGTTGAAAAAAGCAGGTTGGGGTTTAGAGAGAGAGTTGAAAACAGCAGGTCTGGGACAAGGTTAGCAGGTCCGTTGAAACAGGTCAGGGTCCATAGCCTTGGGCAGAAAGAGTTGAAAACTGGAGCAGCAGCACAACCAAGGGACTAGGGACAGCAAGGAGTCATCGGGCCCAGGTAGTCCCGAGGCATGGTCCTAGGGCTCAGGTCCTCCGGGAGGGGGGGAGAGAGAGAGAATTAGAGGGAGCATACTTAAATTTAACAGGACAAAGGAAAAACAGGAGAATAACACCAGATATAACAGACTAAACCCTAGCCCCCGGCAATAGACTATTGCAGCATAGATACTGGAGGCTGAGACAGAGTGGGGTTGGGAGACACAGATGACGCAATCTTTATTGCATCCCCCACTGCCCTCTGCCACCTGGACAAGATGAAAAACCTATGTGAGAATGCTGTTAAATTGACTACAGGTTTCAACAACCATAGTGCCCCCCAAGCTCATCACTAAGCTCAGGACCCTGGGACTGAACACCTCCCTCTGCAAAATGGATCCTGGACTTCTGATGGCCCGGCCCCAGGTGGTCGAGGGAGGCAAAAACACATCCGTCATGCGACACTCAACATGGAGGCCCTTCAGGGGTGCGTGTTTAGTCCCCTTCTGTACTCCCTGTTCACTCACGGGCTGCGTGGCCAGGCACGACTCCAACATCATCATTAAGTTTTCTGACGACACAAAGGTTGTAGGGCCCGATCACCGACGACGATGAGAACGCCTATAGAGAGGAGGTCAGTGACCTGGCAAGTGTGGTGCCCGTACAGAAACCTCTCCCTCAACATCAGCAAGACAAAGGAGTGATCGTTGACTACAGGAAACGGAGGGCCGAGCACACCCCAAACCACATCGAGGGGTCAAGAGCTGTTTAAGTTCTTCGTGTCCAAACACTAAGGAATTTACATGGCCCAACACACCAACACAGTCGTGAAGAAGCCAGCCAAGTCAAGACTGTTCTCTCTGCTACCGCACGGCAAGCGTCCCGATGCCCCAAGTCTGGAACCAACAAGATCCTGAACAGCTTCTCCATAAGATGCTAATTAGTTAACCAAATAGCTCCCTTTGGGACTATCTGCATTGACCCTCTTGCAATAACTTTTTTGACTCATTACATACACTACTGCTACTGTTTTTTATCTACCCTGTTAACTGGTCATTTTACCTCTACAGTGTTGCAAAGTACTTAAGTAAAAAATATTTGAATGTCCTGTTTATGTAGTTTTTGGGTATATGAACTTTACTTTTATATTTTGGACAACTTTCAAAATAATGTACTTTTTTACTCCATACATTCCTGACACCCAAAAGTACTCCTTCATTTTGAATGCTTAGCAGGACAGGAAAATGGTCAATTCACACACTTATCAGGAGAACATCCCTGGCAACCCTACTACGTTGATTGGTGGACTCACTAAACACAAATGCTTGTTTGTAAATTATGTTGAGTGTTGGAATGTGCCCCCGGCTTTCCCTACATTTAAAAACAAGAAAAATGGTGCCGTCTGGTTTGCTTAAAGTGCGTTTGGAAAGTATTAGGGCCCCTTTACTTTTTCCACATCCTTATTCTAAAAAGGATTAAATTTTTTTCCCTCATCAATATACACACAATACACCAATTTTCCCAAAACAAAAAAAGGTTTTAGACATTTAGAAAATTTATAAATAAAAAAAACTGAAATATATATTTACATACTTTTTAGACCCTTACTCAGTACTTTTTTGAAGCACCTTTGGCAGTGAATACAGCTTTAAGTCTTCTTGGGTTTTGACGCTACAAGCTTGGCACACCTGTATTGGGGAGTTCTGGTTTTCAGGTTGGGAAAGGGGAGCGTCGCTGCACAGCTATTTTCAGGTTCTCCAGAGAGTTCGATCGGGTTCAAGTCCCGGGGTCTGGCCGGGCCACTCAAGGACATTCAGAGATTGTCCCCAAGCCACTCCTGCGTTGTCTTGGCTGTGTGCTTAGGGTCCTGTTGGCAGGTGAACCTTCGCCCCAGTCTGAGGTCTGAGCGCCTGGGGCAGGTTCTCTCATACTTTCTCCGTTCATCTTTTCCCCCAATCCTGATTAGTCTCCCATCCTGCCCCTGAGAATGGATGGTGCCACGTTTCCTCCCGTGGTGACGCTTGGCATTCAGGCCAAAGAGTTCAATCTTGGTTTCATCAGACCAGATAATCTTGTTTTTCATGGCTTTGAGCCTTTTGGGGCCTT
>CM072222.1:20408892-20431246 GCA_036851935.1 Coregonus suidteri | reverse complement strand
TAAAGGATAGACTCCAGGTGAAGGATGAGGATGACTTTCAGGATGTAGAATTACCCCTAGTGTGCACATACACACACACACACACACACACACACACACACACTGCTTGACCCACACTCCTTAAAGTGATGCTCCCAGTAGTTTTAAATTGACGCCCCAGTAGTATAATTTCAGCCAGTAGTTTGAAAGTAGTGCTCACGAGCAAAAACGGGTCCCCGAAAAATTGCAATTCGTATGATATGTTTCAAATTCCAATTCGTACAATACATTACGAATTTGCAAGTGCTTAAGATCCGGGACTGCATATATAACCACATGCCAGAAAAAGAAGGTAAAACATGATTAGAGCACAGAAAACACACAAGCCTTGTAGTGGTAAACCACTTTGAACATTTAGAAAATGGTGTTATATAGGTACTGTAATTCCCTACAAAACCAAGACACAGCTGCCAAAACAACAGGCAGTGTGTAGGGATTGCTATGGTACAGCAGTGATAACGATGCTTCTCTTGTCCTTTATCAGAGTAGGATCTCTATAAAATGGAAATAAAGATGTTAAACTGCATTATTTGTCCAGGGATTTTTTTTACACTAATTGTCCTTGACAGTTTCACCACTTATGGTTGTGCTGTGAGGACAAATAGAAAAGATGCAACTATTCAGTAGACTGAATGTAGGCTACAGTTTAGTAAGTAAGGTTGTGACTATGAAAAATTTAGCTAATTTCTCTGTCTAAATGTCTCCCAAGATGAGTGATGGTTCACCATTTATAAATAGTAGATTACTAGGCTGCACATTTATGTCGAACCTCTCAATAAGCACGGTTAGATGCACACAATAATGTGATTATGATGTTGGTCAGGTTAACATAATAGTTCGTTTTAAAATGTTTACATGCTTTGCAAGACCAACAATTTCCCTAATAATCCTGTTTACATGGACACATCTGAAATCAGGCTAATGATGGTGACTTTGATAAAAGCAGAAAATCGCGAAATCCAAATAAACGTTCTACCACAGTGACCATGCTGTTTTTGCGAAGACTATTTGATTCTGAGTTCGGACATAAAAATGTTTGTATGTAAAAAACTTTTATAAGAGCATACTTTCGGTTTTTCCAAACTCCCTTCACTCATGCATAATAGAGGGCGACTTGTTCTATCCAGTTCTGGCATATGCACAGAAAAACAAATACAACGCTGGATGGCCGATCAGCTGTGTACATGTCCTAATATGTTCGAAAAAAATTGCTCAGAAAACCAGGTGTTTTAATCGGCGCATGTTGACTTCTATTATGACCTTACGTGAATGAAGATATGCAGAGTAAGGTGTTTACATGACTAATGCCATACTCGGCTGTCACGACTTCCGCTGAGGCTGCCTTCCCCTCCTTGTTCGGGCAGGGTTTCGACGTTCGTCGTCACTTGGCTACTTGCTGCTCCATTTTATCATCACTCCACTTGTCTTGTCTAATTAATCACCACACACCTGGTCCTTATCCCCAATTAGTCATTGTATAAGTGTTCCTCTGCTTCCTTGTCTTCTGTGTGAGCTGTGTGTAGCTCGGTTGAGCTACCCTTACCTTTGCTTGCACAACTGTTTATCAACGGAATAAACTCTTTGGATGCGTATTACTCTCTTGCGCTGACTCCTTCTATCACACGCATCACAGAATCACCACCCGCTATGGACTGTCAGCGGGGGAGAGAAGAGTGCAAGCGGGAGTCGTTGGCACGGGTCCAGGAGCACTCCACGATGCTGGCCAGCTTGGGGGAAAGCGAAAGCGATGGATCGGGTTCTTCAGGTCGTCCAACGCCTGGAGAGGAGCAGATCCGATCTGTCGAGACCAGCTGGCCAACCGGATTCCAGCCACCCTACACCCCAGCACCAGGAGGGATCCAGATATCCCCTGACCACGGGCGTTTGAGGGGGACAGCGGCGCTGTGCATCAGGCCGGCACCATCGGAGCGGGAGAAGGTGTCCGTTCCTCATTTCCTGCCTCTGTGGGAAAGCCCTGGAGTGGGCCAACGCAGTGTGGAACAAAGGAGGAGCCGCGTTGGAGGGACTACAGGGAGTTCACTCGCCTCTTTCGGGCGGTATTCGACCACCCGCCCGAGGGTCGAGAGGCGGATGAGCGACTGGTCCACCTGAGGCAGGGGACGAGGATCTTGTCCGCGCAGGACTTCGCGTTGGAGTTGATCCGGACGCTGGCAGCGGGGTCCGGGTGGAACGAGCGGGCCCTCATCGACCATTTCCGTGCCATCTGCGGGAGGACGTCCGACGGGAGCTAGCCTGCCGGGACACCATGTTGTCCTTCGATAAAACTGGTGGACAGGCCATTCGGTTGGACAACATGCTGGTATCCAGGAGGACGTCTGGTAGGGGTCTGCCCGTTTCCACCCCGGAAGACTCGGACCTCGAGAGCCGAGGAGCTGGGTTGGAAACCGCCGGCCGAGAAAGGAGTGGAGGGAGGACAGCGACAGTGTCCACTCTGGTGGCATGAAGGGACAATCCACACATGTCGTAGTCAACGTTCTTTTGCGCCTGGAGGAGCGGCAGGTAGGGCACTCACGGCATCACCCCAGGTATCGAACACCCACACTCGTTTCAGAGCCCTCTGCTGTGCACTGTAAAAATACTTGTCTCCTTTCCTGAGCACATGGATGTTCCCCAGTGTAAGGCGCTAGTCGATACAGGCGCAGCTGGGAACTTTATGGACAAGGGCATTCGCACACCGTATAGGCATCCATTGATTCCCCTATCCTTTGTGAACGAGGTGTTTTGGGACATGCTTGGTCGCGGTTTGTAGTGGTCTACATCGATGATATCATGGGTGTATTCTGCTACGCGCGCCGAGCATGTGTCCCTGGTTCGCAAGGTGCTGGTCTGACTGTTGGAAAATGACCTTTATGCTAAGGCTGAGAAATGTAGGTTTTTCCAGCAGTCCGTTTGTCCTTCATTGGATATCGCCCCATTTCCACCTAAGGTGTGGAGATGGGAGGGAGATCGCATTTCAGCCATGCGTAATTGGCCAACTACAAACCACGGTTAAGGAAGGTGCAGCGCTTCCTGGCTTTGCCAACTATTATCGGAGTTTTATCCGGGGCTTTGGCAAGGTCGCAGCTCCCATTACCTTCCTGTGGAGGGGTGAGCCGTCCCGGCTCCGCTGGTCTGCTGAGGCTTACCTGGCCTTCAGCAAACTGCGGGGTCTGTTCACCTCAGCCCCAGTACTGGCCCACCCCCGATTCAGCACTACCGTTCGTGGTGGAGGTGGATGTGTCCGAGGTTGGGATAGGAAGCTGTGTACTGTCTCAACGCTCGGGGACGCCAACCCAAGCTCCGCCCCTGTGCGTTATTTTTGAAGAAGCCCAGCCTGGCAGAGCAGAAATATGGCGTTGGTGATCGGGAGCTTTTGGGCTGTTGTCCGAGCATTGACCGTGTGGAGGCATTGGCTCGAGGGGGAAAAAACACCCTTCTCCTCGTCGGTGACGGACCACCGTAACCTGGAGTACATCCGGGCAGCGAGGAGGGCTGAATCCTCGCCAGGCCATGTGGGCCCTATTCTTCACCCCGGTTTGATTTCACTCTATCATACATCCCGGGTACGAAGAACGTGAAGGCAGACATTACATTTACATTTTAGTCATTTAGCAGACGCTCTTATTCCAGAGACGACTTACAGGAGCAATTAGGGTTAAGTGCCTTGCTCAAGGGCACATTTACGTTCATTTAGCGACTCACAAATTGGTGCATTCACCCTATAGCCAGTGGGATAAACCACTTTACACATTTTTTTTTTGGGGGGGGGGGGGGGGGGGGTAGAAGGATTACTTATCCTATCCCAGGTATTCCTTAAAGAGGTGGGGGTTCAAATGTCTCCGGAAGGTGGTGAGTGACTCCGCTGTCCTGGCGTCGTGAGGGAGCTTGTTCCACCATTGGGGTGCCAGAGCAGCGAACAGTTTTGACTGGGTCTGAGCGGGAACTATGCTTCCGCAGAGGAAGGGGAGCCAGCAGGCCAGAGGGGGATGAACGCAATGCCCTCGTTTGGGTGTAGGGACTGATCAGAGCCCGAAGGTACAGAGGTGCCGTTCCCATCACTGCTCCATAGGCAAGCACCATGGTCTGGTAACGGATGCGAGCTTCAACCTGGAAGCCAGTGGAGTGGTGCGGAGGAGGGGGGTGACGTGAGAGAACTTGGGAAGTTGAACACCAGACGGGCTGCGGCATTCCTGGATGAGTTGTAGGGTTAATGGCACAGGCAGGGAGGCCAGCCAACAGCGAGTTGCAGTAATCCAGAACGGGAGATGAGAGGACAAGTGCCTGGATTAGGACCTGTGCTGCTTCCTGTGTAAGGCAGGAAACGGTCGTACTCTCCGAATGTTGTAGAGCATGAACACTGCAGGAGCGGGTCACCGCCTTGATGTTAGCGGAGAAATCGACAGGGTGTTGTCCAGGGTCACGCCAAGGCTCTTCGCACTCTGGGAGGAGGACACAACGGAGTTGTCAACCGTGATGGCGAGATCATGGAACGGGCAGTCCTTCCCCGGGAGGAAGAGCAGCTCCGTCGTGCCAGGGTTCAGCTTGAGGTGGTGATCCGTCATCCAATACTGATATGTCTGCCAGACATGCAGAGATACCGATTCGCCACCTGGTTATCAGAAGGGGGAAAAGGAGAAGATTAGTTGTGTATCGTCAGCGTAGCAATGATAGGAGAGGCCATGTGAGGATATGACAGAGCCAAGTGACTTGGTGTATAGGGAGAAAAGGAGAGGGCCTAGAACTGAGCCCTGGGGGGACACCAGTGGTGAGAGCACGTGGTGCGGAGGACAGCTTCTCGCCACGCCACTTGGTAGGAGCGCGACCCCGGTCAGGTAGGACGCAATCCAGGAGTGAGCCGCGCCGGAGGAGATGCCCAGCTCGGAGAGTAGTGGAGAGGAGGATCTGATGGTTCCACAGTATCAAAGGCAGCAGACAGGTCTAGAAGGACAAGCGCAGAGGAGAGAGAGTTAGCTTTAGCAGTGCGGAGAGCCTCCGTGACACAGAGAAGAGCAGTCTCAGTGGAATGACCAGTCCTGAAACCTGACTGGTTGGATCAAGAAGGTCATTCTGAGAGAGATAGCAAGAGAGTTGGCTAAAGACGGCACGCTCAATAGTTTTGGAAAGAAAAGAAAAGAAGGGATACTGGTCTGTAGTTGTTGACATCAGTGGGATCGAGTGTTGTTTTTTTGAGAAGGGGAGCAAAACTCTCGCTCTCTTGAAGACGGAAGGGGGACATGGCCAGGCGGTCAAGGATGAGTTGATCAGCGAGGTGAGGTAGGGGAGAAGGTCCACCGGAGATGGTCTGGAGAAGAGAGGAGGGGATGGGGTCGTGTGGGCGGGGGGGATGGGGGTCGTGTGGGCAGCATCCCACGTCTCATCCGCGCGCCGAAACCCAGTCATCCACCGCAGGAGCCTCGGTCTGGCTCTGGTGTCACGGGTGCCAGAACGGTGCCAGACGCGCTGTCCCGGCTGTATGACACAGAGGAGAGGCCCAGAGACAACACTCTCATACTGCCGGCCTCCTGCATTGTGGCGCCGGTAGTTTGGGCGATGGACGCGGATATAGAGCAGGCATTACGCACAGATCCCTCTCCACCTCAGTGTCCAGATGGGCTACAGTACGTGCCTGCTCTTATCCGTGATCGTCTCTGATCTACCTGGGCACATACGTCACCCTCCTCTGGTCACCCAGGTATCGGCCGTACAGTGCGCTGCCTGACCGGAAAATACTGGTGGCCTACCTTGGCTAAGGACGTGAGGGTGTATGTCTCCTCCTGCTTAGTGTGCGCCCAGTAAGTAAGGCACCTAGGCACCTCCCAGCTGGTAAGTTACAACCCTTTACCAGTCCACAACGACCATGGTCTCACCAAAGTGTTGATTTTCTAACTGATCTTCCCTCTCCCAAGGTAAAACCCACCATCCTGGTCATTGTGGACCGCTTTCTAAAGCCCTGCCGCCTCCTTCCTCTGCCCGGTCTCCCCACGGCTCTGCAAACTGCGGAGGCCCTGTTTACACACGTCTTCCTGCACTATGGGGTACCAGAGGATATAGTGTCTGACGAGAGGTCCCCAGTTCACGTCCAAGGTCAAGAAGGCATTCGTGGAATGTCTGGGGGTCTCGGTCAGCCTGACCTCTGGGTTCCACCCCGATAGTAATGGGCAGGTGGATGGAACGGGTAAATCAGGACGTGGGTAGGTTCATTCGGTCCTACTGCCAGGACCGGCCGGGGGAGTGGTCGGTGTTCTTGCCATGGGCAGAAATATGCCCAGAACTCTCTCCGCCCACTCCTCCACTAACCTAACGCCTTTCCAGTGTATTCTAGGTTACCAAACCGGTTCTGGCACCGTGGACACCAGAGCCAGACCGAGGCTTTCCTGCGGTGGATGATGGTTTCGGCGCGCGGAGGAGACGTGGGATGCAGCCCTACGTTCACCTCCAACGTGCCGTGCGTCGTCAGAAGGCCAACGCCGGACCGGGCCTTCAGTACTTCGTGGAGTGGGAGGGGTACGGTCCGGAGGAACGAGAGCTGGGTTCTGGTGAGTGATATCCTCGATCCCTTCCATGTTGCGGGGCATGTTTGCGGCGTTCGTCGTCACCGTTCTTACTAGCTGCTTTGACGATCCATTTATCATCACTCCACTTGTCTTGTCTAATTAACACACACCAAACCTGTCCTTATCCCCAATTAAGTCATTGTATAAGTGTCCCTCTGCTGCCAACTTGTCTGTGTGGGTGATGGGCTGTAGTGAGCTGTGTGTAGCTCGGTTGAGCTACCCTTACCTTGTTGTTGCCAGGGTAGATATTTCCCCTGTGCCTGAGTTTTGTTGTCGCATGCTGCGCAAACTGTTATCGACAGAGTAAACTATTTGGATGTCGTATACTCTCCTGCGCCTGACTCCTTCTATCACACGCATCACATCGGCCTTCTGCCATAATCAGTTCAATATCAAATATTTTCAAACAAAAATTAGTGTGCATGTAAACATACTCATTGTCACTTGCCTTCAGAAAAATAAAAGAGAAACTCTACACAGCTCTCACCATTTTGTCACGGAATCAGCCGAGGCTGCCCACTCCTCCTTGCTTGGGCGGGCTTCGGCGTTCGTTGTCCCCTGAGTACTAGGCTGCCACCGATCTATGTTTCGGTGTTGTGTTTAGTTTGTCTCATGATTGTTTGCCACCTGTTTCCCATTATGTTATATTGTATTTCCTTATAAACCCCTGTCTATCTCATTGGTTATTGTGTGTGATTGTTTTCGGGTTAGGTCGGCAGTGCTGGTTGTATGCGTTATTTGTTCCTCCCTGTTGGGGGTTTGTTTTGTACTTTCTTTACTGTGTTAAGGGTAAGTACGTTCTGCCACGTAGTTCGGTGTCCTTGCACTTGACTTCGTTTCCTGCATACACGTCACCTTGGACAGAATCACACACCACTCATGGAGTCAGCAGGAGCGGCGGTGCCAGCTGGATCAATGGAGGAAAGCATCGAACACCAAGCGGCCATGATCCAGGCTCTCGCACCGCCATGGAAACAGGTGGGGAGCACTATTGGGCGATGGGAAAGAGAGGGTCTGCCTACGCCTTCTCCAACGATACCACCACCATCGGAGATGCCCATCGCTTTAACTCCGGGGTCCAGTGGGATTCGGCTCTCGCTCCGAGGGCTTTATGATGGCACAGCGGCCGGGGTATCAGGGTTTCCTGCTCCAGGTTGAACTCTACCTGCAAAACCATTCCACCCGGTGCCCTCGGGATACTGGAGAGCGTGTCCGCCCTCATCTCCTGTCGATCCGGCAAGGCGCTGGAGTGGGCAATGCCGAGTGGGGGGGAAATAGACGCCGCTACTGTCAACTATGCGGAGTTCACCCGCCGCCCCGCTTCAGGGCATGTATTCGATCATCCCACCAGAGGTTAAAGCGGCGGCAGTGAGCGTCTATTCCACCTTAGACAACGGGGGAGGAAGAGCGCACAGGAGTTCGCGCTGGACTTCCGGATTCAGGGCCGACCATTCCATTCCCCAGCACTCTGAGCTGACCCCTATGGAGCTCGGAGGTGCTGGTGCTAGGGAGACCAGGAGAGAGACCAGGAGGGAGGCCGTCCCATGCCACCAACTGTGGCCGCAGAGGACACACTGCTGGTCGGTGCTGGGGAGGGTCTCCATAGGAATCGACGGGCGGGTAGGCAGCGCACTGATGAGTCATTCCAGGTGAGAGGCACCCAACCTCACCCAGAGCTCTCTGTTGCGCATATGTGTATTAAAGTTGTGTTTCCCGAGGTTTCTCCTCACTCCCAGCATAAGGCGCTAGGAGATTTAGGCGCAGCATGGATTTATCGATCGCCAATTCAGCTATAAGTTAGGGATTCCTATGGTACCTGTTGATGGCCCTTCCCCATCCATGCCCTTGGATAGCCGGCCTTTGGGGTCAGGATTGATTAGGGAAGTCACAGCGCCGCTCAGATATGAAAAAACGCAAGGAGGAGGCTCATGAGGAGATCACTACGTTTGTATTTGATTGATTCTCCTGAGTTCTCCCTGGTGTTGGGGCTTCCCCTGTTAACATCTCATCGACCCCAACATTTCATGGCAACAGAGGGCTCTCAAGGGTGGTCTGATCAGGTTTTGGGGCATGTGTAGTAGATGTTCCGTAGGGGCAACGACGGTGGGAAGCCCCCGAACCAAGTTCCCACCATAGCACATTCCACCTGGTATGCCGATTTGGCACTCGCCTTCTGTAAAAAAGAAGGCGACTCAATTACACCTCATCGACAGGGGGATGTGTGCGATAGACCTCCAAGTAAGGCGCTGTGTATGTATCGTCAGGTGTATCCTCTGTCTCAGGAGGAGATGTCGGCTATGGAGACATACGTCACCGAATCTCCTGAGACAGGGATACATACGGCCGTCCACTTCCCCTGCGTCCCGAGTTTCTTTTTGTGAAGAGGAAGGATGGGGGTTTTACGCCCGTGTATTGATTACCGTGGTCTCAATCAGATCACAATCAAATACAGCTATCCTCTCCCTCTGATGCTAGTTATGACGGAAGTCCATTCACGGGGCGTCGATTCTTCACAAAAATTGGATCTCAGGACGCGCGTACAACCTGGTGCGCATATTAGGGAGGGAGATGAGTGGAAGGACAGCATTCAGTACCCACCTCAGGTCACTATGAGTACCTCGTCATGCCATACGGTTTAATGAATGCTCCTTCAGTTCTTCCACTCATTTGTGGAGATTGATTTTTCGGGGGACTTGCATGGACAGGGTGTAGTGGGTATATTGATGACATTATAATATACGTCCGCTACACGAGCCGAGCATGTTGTTCCCTGGTGCGTTCGAGAGGCTTGGTAGACTGTTAGAGATGACCTGTATGCGAAGGCGGAGAAATGACTGTTCTTCCAGGAAGTCATCTCCTTCCCTGGGGACATCGGTGTCCGCGTTCAGGGGTGGAGATTGAGATTTACCGCGTTTCTGCCGTGCGTAATTGGCACAGACTCCCACACACGGTGGAAGGCAAGTGCAGCAGTTCTTGGGTTTGCCCAATTACTACCGGAGGTTTATCCGGGGCTTTGGACCAGGAGCAGCTCCATTACCTCCCTGCTAAAGGGGGGTCCGGTGAGTTCTGCAGTGGGTCGGCTGAGGCGGACAGGGCGTTTAGAACATCCTGAAAGGACCTGTTTACCTCGGCTCGGTGCCTGGCACAATCCGGATCCCTTTTGGCGTTCCAAGTTGAGGTGGATGCGTCCGGAGGTGGGGATTGGCGCTGTGCTGTCTCAGACGCTCGGGTACGCCACCAAAACTCTGCCCCATGTGCTTTCTATTCATAAGAAGCTCAGTCCGGCGTTTTTTAGCGCAATTATGACGTGGGGGACAGGGAGCGTTGGCTGTGGTTCAGGCCCTGAAGGTGTGGAGGCATTGGCTTGAGGGGGGCTAAAAACCCCTTTTATAGTTCTGACTGACCATCGGTAACCTGGGAGTACATCCGGGCAGCGAGGAGGCTGAACCCTCGCCCAGGCAAGGTGGTCTATGTTTCTCTCCCGATTGTAATTAAGCTCACCTATAGACCAGGGTCAACAGAACGCTAAGGCAGACGGCCCTGTCCCGACTAATGACACAGAGGAGAGTTCCATTGAGCCACTCCCATACTCCCGGAGGTCTTGTCTGGTGGCAACCGGTGGTGTGGGAGGTTTGATGCGGACTTCGGAGCGGGGCGTTACGTACCAAATCCTACTCCCACAGTGTCCAGAGGGTCGGAGGTACGTGCCGCTCAAGGTTCGCGACTCGATTGATATATTGGGCTCACATGTCACCCTTCCTCTGGTCATCCTGGTATGGGTCGGACAGTGCACTGCCTTAGTGGGAAGTACTGGTGGCCCACTTTAGCTAAGGACGTGAGGGTTTATGTTTCCTCCTGCTCGGTGTGGCTCCCAGTGTAAGGTGCCTAGACACCTGCCCAGAGGGAAAAGTTACAACCCCTACCCCGTTCCACAAACCCCCCCAAAAAACAACGGCCGTGGTCTCACCTATCGGTGGATTTTTGTAACGGACCTTCCCCCCCCTCCCAGGGGAACACGCCGATTTTGGTCGTTGTGGATCGGCGTTTTCGAAGGCCTGCCGTCTCATTCCTATGCCAGGTCTCCCTACTGCCCTACAAACTGCTGACGTCCTGTCACACACGTTTTCTCGGCACTACGGGGTGCCTGAGGATATAGTGTCTGATCGGGGTCCCCAGTTCACCTCTAGAGTCTGGAGGGCGGTTTATGGAAAACGTCTTTGGGGGTCTCGATTAGCCCTTACCTCAGGTTTTCACCCTGAGAGTAACGGGCAGGTGGAGAGAGTGAACCAGGATGTGGGTAGGTTCTGAGGTCCTATTGCCAGGAACGGCAGGAGGAGTGGTCAGGATATTATTCCTGGGCAGAGATAGCCCAAAACTCACTCCGCCACACCTCTCCACTAACCTTACGCCTTCCAGTGTGTGCTAGGTTATCAGCCGGTCATGGCACCTTGCATCAAGAGCCAGATCGAAGCCCCTGCGGTGGACGACGTGGTTTCGGCTGCTCGGAAAGAAAACCAGGAACGCTGCGCATGTCCATCTGCAGCGGGCTAATCAGGCGGCAAAAGGCGAGCGCCGATCGCCTCCGCAGTGAGGCTCCGGTTATGCACGGGGAGTTGGGTCTGGCTTCTCGAACCAGAAACCTGCCCCTTCGCCTGCCCTGCCGGAAGCTGGGTCGGCGGTTTGTGGGGCCATTTTAAAGTCCTGAAGAGATTGAACGAGGTATGCTATAGGTTACAACCTGCCCATTAATTACCGCATTAACCCCTCGTTCCATGTGTCTCTCCTCAGGCCGGGGTGGTGGCTGGTTCCACTCCAGGAGAATGAGATACGAGAGAGCTCGGCGTACTCAGTCCTGTTCCATCTTGGATTCGAGGCGTCGGATGGGGGGCCTGCAGTACCTGTGGAGTGGAAGGGGTACGGTCTGGAAGGGAACGGTGCTGGGGTCCATAGGAGGGAACATCCTAGATCCCTCCATGTTGAGGGACTTCCACCGGAGTCATCCGACTCGCCCTGCTCCGCGTCCCCCCGAGGTCGGTGTCGGACGCAAAGGCTGGAGCTGCGCGTCCAAAGGGGGGGTACTGTCACGGAATCAGCCGAGGCTGCCCCTCCTCCTTGCTCGGGCAGGCTTCCGCGTTCGTCGTCCCCGAGAAGTAGTACTAGCTCCAACCGATCTATGTTTCGGTTGTTTGTCTAGTTTGTCCTGATTGTTTGCACCTGTTTTCCCATTATGTTATATGTATTCCCTTTATAAACCCCTCGTTCTCATGGTGTATTGTGTGTGATTGTTTTCCGTTAGGTCGCTCACGTGCTGGCTTTATGCGTGTTATTTGTTCCTCCCCTGTTTGGAGGTTTGTTTTGTACTTTCCTTATTGTGTTAAGTAAAGTACGTTCTGCCAGTAGTTCTTTTTTTTGGGTCCTGCGCTTGACTTCGTTATCCCGCATTACACGTCACCTTGACACCATTAGATGCTTTTTCTTAAATAAAAATAGTTTGAGGCAAAGCCATGTAAGCGGATGCTTACTGAGCCCTCCAGGGATTGATTAGCAATGGTGAATCCACACTGTTTGAAAGGAATAATCTCGCCATGACTAAGGAGAATCTAATTTCTGTCGATATAATGATCACAATGGCAGAGCTGCAATTACATTCCTAAACAGACCTGAGCTTCCCTTCAGACCTAACTGCCATTATAATCGAATTTGCCTACTTACACTGACCTACTGATGTAGGTGTTACTACCGCACTCTTTGACGCAAAGTATATGGATCATATCAACTCTCCCTGTGGCCTTCTGGATGTAGGTTTTTAGGATTTTCAGTGAAGAGTCAATGGAGATGTTGACTCACCAGTTCTAGAATCTTGGCACCATTTCACACAATCTTTTAGAAATGTATTTTGTTTGATATTCTCAGATGGAAAAAGACAGATCATCTTAGTACTGATGAGAGCACCTTCTGTCATTCAGATGGAGTTACCAGCACTGAGACTGACACCAGGTGAGGAAGGAAAGAACCAAAAACATGTTGACTTCCATGTCAGTAGTAGCACTAAGATAAAACCCTTGCACATCCAGTGGGGTGCAATGTTGAAAATGATACTTTTACACACCAGCAAAACAGATAAAAAACAACACCTCTCACAAAATAGTTCAGCCATAAGAAACACAAAGCTCTACTTGACCCTCAGCCAGACTCTAGGTTGCCAATTGAACACAAACTGTTACTTATCACTGAGAGAAAACTGCACCCAAGTTGAACTCTTGGCTGTGTTTTGGTTTGCTGCCTCTGCTACATTAATCAGTTACAGAAAATAGATAAGGACGCATTCATCATTCATAATCAGAGTTGTAGTCCCAGGGTATACGCTGGTATACGGCGTTTATACCTACTTATTTTTCAGTCAGCATTGCGTTATACCACTTCTAAATCCCCCCTGATGCGCATCATTAGTAATATATGTGAGTCAGATTCGCCTATTTCTCTCCTCGGGGGATAGTGAAGCCATGACCCACCCCTCCTCTGCCTCTAATTGGCTGGTAACTCGCCCTGCTTTCACTGATTTTAGATGGTTAAACTTTAGGCATTAGGACCCTGATGAGCAATCAGAGGAAGCAGAGTTAGGGCGGGTCATGCCGCAGGGAAAATATCGCTAAATACCTCAGGGCCAGTGAAAAAAAAAAAAAAAAAAAAACTCAGGTGCCGGTGCCACTTGACTACGATAACGGCAGCAGACCAAACAACGGATGAAGAAAGGACACACAAGCGGGGGGGCGGTTGTGCCACCCCCAGTGATGGAAGACAGCATTCTGAGGTAGTTTAAGGTGGTTTCCAAATGAATCATTATTTTAAACTTTACTGGCAAATTGCCAGTGACTGCACATTTAGAGGAGAAGAGATGTTGCCGCCAAAATAGTTAGTGCGAGTCGGCTAACGTTATGAAGCTAGCTAAGTAGATGGGATAATGTGGGGAAACCGGGGGCATTGTTGGTTCAGATGTAAAGTGTTTAATCAACCCAGTTCATAAGAATTTCTATACCAGACTCTGATGAAACTTGATTATCTCAATGTTTGTGTGAAGCTTGTTTATTATTGTAAAGGTTTCTAAAATTATAACGTTAGCCAGTTACTAAGCCCTAAATTATAAACATTAGCCAAGTTACTTAGCCCTAACTAACCTATATGATCTAGTTTAATTGCATAGTAGCTAAGGATGGTAGTTGATTTTTAAGTAATGTAAAACACAAGAATGGGGACAAATAGTTTAAGATTCAGGCCTAAAACAAATATTGAGGTCTAAATCAGGCTGTCTTATTTTGTATAGGGACAGTGTAACCATGAAAAGGAAGGGAGATATTGCAGACTTTTTTGTAAAAGAGGCACAAATCAGGCCCAGATCAGGCCAAGGCAGACCCCACCCCTAAAACCAGCAGCCCTGGCAGCTCTCAACCGGAGCTAGCCAGGCAAGTCAGTGTGAGCCATAGAGCAGAAGGATCCCGTCTACCACCACCAGGTCAGAACACACAGGCAGTAAAATTGCATCTCCAGTTTATTGAAAAGTGAAGCCTCACACTGTAACAAAAGGTGATTTTGACAGATTTAAGCCTCATTTTGAATTTCTGTGTGATGTTATTTATTTTATTGCCCTTCTATTTATTTTGTCTGTACTCCATGTTTGTTTTTTACAATGCTACTGTTATATAACATTTTGTACATTTTGTGTTAAAATTTGTTGTTTTTTTGTTAATAAATAAACTCTCCCAAGTATTTCACTCACTAATCTCCTGTATGCTTTCAGCTTCACTGCTGAAAATATTTCCCGACTTGGTTGATGCAGATTGTAATGTAAAGAGGGGGACCCATTCATGTCTTGCTGAATGACTATTGTGATCACAGGTAGTGTGTGTGTGTGTTTGGTGTGTGTGTGTGTGTAAGTGACGTGAGAGAGAGAGAGAGACAGGGAGATGCATAATTAGTTTTGTTGTTGTGGCTGTAGACATCAATAATGACTGGGCAGACCTGTGGAGTGCTAAACAAACAGAAGACTTCAAACCAAGAACCCAGGGGTGGGATCCAAAAAAAACAAAAAATTGGGGTAAGTTTAGGTTAGATGCTAGTTTGGGTAACTTCTGAAACAAACAGTGGGCACAGATAACTTGTGTGTGTGTGTGTGTGGTGTGTGTGTGTGTGTGTGTGTGTGTGTAAAGGACCATGCACACGTACAGCTGTGGATACAGGGAGTAGTAGTTACATGTTTGTTTATGCTTCGCAGGATGTCTGGTCTGTAGCAGTGTGGGAACTCCATTGGGGATCGACAAGGAGCAAAGGACAAGGTGTAATCGCTCTCAAGAGAATGGATGAACTTTGAAATTCAAGTGTATCTGGCCAGGGAATAGTAGAAACAACAAGTTTGTCAATCTTGAGAAATAAGGTGGAGGAAATCAGGCGTTGTGTCAAGGCCACACACTCAGGCTGTGAAGGTGGCAGAGCAAACAGAAAGAAGCTGCCATTGAGAATGCAGTGGAGACTTGATCTGAGTCATACATGAAGGATAACTGAAGCTGTGTTTTCGAACAGCCTACCATCTGGCCAAAAAAGAACCGACCTTTTCGGACCATGAGAGCCTCATTTGAGCTGCAGGAACTGAATGGTGTAAAAATGAGGTCAATACTTCATTCACGTTACAGTGCAACACAAATAATACAACATGTGCTAGTGAGATGCAGAGCAAAAATCATCAGTAGCATATAGCATCATCCAGTAAGTTAGCTGTCCTAATTGACGAGGCCGGCATCTTCTTTACGTTCACAAAGCTGTCATGGACAGTTTCTATTAAAAGCATCAATTCAAGAAGAAAGCCCCTGAGTTCATTTATTCCTGGAAACTTGTTGAACATGGAAGAAAATCAGAGAGCAGATGGCATATTACAGGCGTTAACATCAACCTGTTTAACTAATGCTGGCTTTACAGAAGAGTGGCTCTCTGAAAAACTGGGTAACATTTGTATCTGATGGAGCCAGTGTCATGCTAGGAAAGAAGTCAGGAGGTAGCAAAACCAGACTGACTTTGAGATTCCCAAAGCTTTTTGTATGGCACTGCATGAAACCATAGACTTGAACTTGCTGTGTCAGATGCAGTTGATGAGGTAAACTCTGTCAATCACTTTAAAAAACTTTATCCAGAAGCTATACTCTCTGTATAGTGTGTCAAACAAAAATGAACGTGAACTTGTTAATGCAGCAGCTGAAGTAGGCTCACAACTTCTTCGCATTGCAGAACAGAATCTTGGATGTACGCTGGGTGGCCAGTAGTAGTAGCTTTCGGATCTGTTCGTGTTTCGTTTGGACATCCCTCCTGGGAGCTCTTGTGCAGCACTTTAAAAATGCTTGCAGTGATGAGATGAGGGTCCACCAAAAAGAGAGGCAGATGTACAGAGGTTTGTTAGACCGTGTTCAAAGTCCAGATTTCATTTGTGACCTTGGGCCTCATTGTTACGAACACTCTCCATGAACTAAAGGTCCCTGTCACAGGAGCTTCAGTCTCGTTCTATAACGCTCCTCAGAGCAGAGCATCTGCTGAAACGCTCAATCAGAGTTGATCCAGTCATTCAAAGAGAGAGTCCAGGTGAGAAAATATAGTGAGGCTTTAGAAGCAAAAACAGACTGGGGAGTATCGGTCTATAGCCCTGAAAACAAAATGCAAAGCTGAAGTCTATCAATCCAGGCCAGTTCTTACAAAGCCTTGTGAACCAATCTGGAGAAAACGCTTGTCTTTTGAAGATGAGGGACCATCATGGACTCAGCATCCTTGATCAGAGTAAGTGGCCATCAAAGCCCAGCATCCGCCCATGGTGAAGAACAAAGTTAAGCGACTGTGCAAAGCGATTTAAACTTGTGCAATAGACCAAGCACTGAATGGGATGCGGGACCCTACTGGGAAGAGCCCAGTAGTGAGTCCAAGAAGACCTAAAACCACTTATGAACTGTATGAAAAACATCCCTGTCGGTTACAGCAGAGTGTGAGAGGAATTTTAGCCTTATGAACAATATAAGCTCAGACAAGAGGGCTGTCCTTCTGATCTCAAACATATCAAACTTGATGATGATTAATATCAACGGCCCACCAACTTCCAAGTTTGATCCTAAAGAAAAATATACAAGGACCTGGTTGAAGAGCCATCGGGCTGCCTCTTCGGTGCGTTTCTAGACAGTGCAGTGTGATGAAAGCTCCTGCAGAAAGCAAATTTGTCTGGAAATATACTGTAGTAATCCCCGAGCAAAGGTCAGAAACCCAGTGCTGGGTTGAGAGAGTATATCACTGTTGATGTGTTGTTAATGCATATATTTTTGTTAATTGTTAACTAAATATTGTTGTCACATATTTTGTTGAATGATTTACCGGTAAAATGAACATGTTCAAAACAAAGCATATAGCAATATGAACAAGGATGCATTGTCACCTTCAGATTTGAAGTATTTTATTTTAAATAAATGTGCAAAAAAATAATCGAACACACCATTTCCTGTTTGCATCATGATAAATACCATTTACATTCATCCAGGCTGCTCTTGTGACCAGTAGTAACTACAAACTGCTCCTAATCAAGTCATGATCATTTTTATAATAGTGTGCAAGTAGAAATTACATATTTTTGGGTAAACTAAATCATAGTCTTACATCGTCACTGTTTCTAAAACAGGGCTTTTTTCTGGACTACTTAAAAAAAAAAAAAGGTGAAATACTGAGAGTATACCCACTTCTCCAGGGACCACTACACCATGTTCCATAATGTATGCATTATCCTGTAGTTACAGAAACTACTGTGTATTTTGGGCTACAGTAGACTAAAAAGAGATGAAACAAAGTCATTCGCCCTACATGACTTTGTGATCTCGCTCTCCTTGACCGATGACAAGCATTTCGATACACCCACAATAACATCTGCTAAATACGTGTATGTGACCAATTACATTATATTTTATTTGATGTGAGTAAAACTTTTAAACAGGTTAACACTCGTAAGGCCGCCGGGCCAGATGGAATACCAGAGCACGTTCTCAAAGCATATGCATACCAGATGGCAAGTGTCTTCACGGACATTTTCAATCTCTCACTTGTCCCCAGTCTGTAATCCCAACATGTTTCAAGCTGACTACCATTGTCCCTGTTCCCAAGAACTCCAAGGTAACCTGCCTAAATGACTATCTCCCTGTAGCATTCACATCTGTAATAATGAAGTGCTTCGAAAGGCCAGTCATGACACACATCAACACCATCATCCCAGACACCCTGGACCCACTCCAATTTACATACGGCCCCAACCGATCCACAGATAACGCAATCTCAATTGCACTTCATACTGCCCTCTCCCACATGGACAAGAGGGCAAATAACTCTGTGAGAATGCTGTTCCTAGACTACAGCTCAGTGTTCAACACTATAGCCCCTTCCAAGCTCATAACCAAGCTGGGGACCCTGGGACTGAACAACTCCCTCTGCAAATGAATCCTAAACTTCCTGACGGGCCGGCCCCAGGTGGTGAGGGTAGACATCAACAGCTCCGCCACGCTGACCCACAACAAGGGGGCCCCTCAAGGGTGTGTGCTTAGTCCCCTCCTATAGTCCTTGTTAACCCATGACGCGTGGCCACGCAAGGCTCCAACACCATCATCAAGTTTGCTGACGACACAACGGTGGTAGACCTGATCACTGATGGCAATGAAAGCCTACAGGGAGGAAGTCAGAGACTTCAAACTCTCCCTCAAAGTAATTAAGACTAAGGAGTTGATCGTGGACTACAGGAGAAAGAGGGCAGCGTACACCGCCATCCACATCGATGGGCTGTAGTGGAGCAAGTCGAGAGCTTCAAGTTCTGTCCACATCCCTAAGGACTTAACATGGTCCACACACACCCACACAGTCGTGAAGAGGGCACGACAGCACCTATTCCCCCTCAGGAGGCTGAAAAGATTTGGCCCAAAAAAAGTTATACAAGCTGCACCTCGAGAGCATCTTGACTGGCTACATTACCGCTTGGTATCGGCAAATGCATTGCCCTCGACCGTAGAGTTCTACAGAGGGTGGTGCGGACAGCCCAGTACATCACTGGGGCCGAGGTCCCTGCCATCCACGACCTCTATATTATGCGGCGTCAGAGAAAGGCCCAAAAAATTACCAAAGACTCCAGCCAGCCTAGCAATAGACTGTTCACTCTGCTACCGTCTGGCAAACGGTACCGACTCATTGGTTCTCAGACCAAAAGGTTCCGAGACAGCTTCTACCTCCAAGCCATAAGACTACTAAATAGCCATAAGACTGCTAAATAGTTAATTAAATGGTTACCCAGACTATCTGCACTGACCCTATCTTGCACTGACTCTATGCACACTGACAAGACTATATATACACACTATGTACACACTCATTCACTCACTCGCTTGCTCGCTCACACACACACACACACACACACACACCCACCCTACACTGACCACTCTCACACAAAACCCACACAACATTCACATACCACTACATACACTCACACATACACCTTTACACTCATCATATGCTAGTCACTTTACCCTGCCTTCATGTACATACAGTATCGACCTCAAATACCTCATACCCCTGCACATTGATCTGGTACTGGTAGTCCCCGTATTTAGCTCATTCTTGTGCATTTTATTCCTCTTGTGTTATATATTTTTTAAATGTTTTGAACTCTGTATCTTTCAAAGGGCTTCGTAAGCAAGCATTTCACAGTAAATTCTTCACCGTTGTATTCTGCGCGTGTAACAAAATACAATTCGATTTGATTTTGATTTGCATCTCCCAGCTTCTGCTCTGGCCACTTGTTCTCAGTGTTTCAGGGGGAACAGACCATTCTCTACATCATGTCACAAACACAATGCTGCATTATTGAGCTGCTTGGGTGTCTCTTGGCACGCTCCTCTCTGGACTGGCTGTTGTGTAGTGCTGGAGGGAAAGCCACCTGGTCTATGAATCAGAGTAAATACAGGCAGAGATTGCTCTGTGAAAAGCTAGCCCCAACCACAGGACAAATTTACACCAGCAAGCCCAGGGCCTGCATCACCGCACTGGGAAAGTTAACCTAGTCATTTTCGATCTATTTTTTCACAGGTTGGCACCCTCTCCCAAATACCCTCTCCTCTTTTCTCTCTTTCCCTGGTACATCTCTCTAATAATCTCTATCTTCACCTTTTTATCTCACTCCTTTCTTTTCCAATTTCTTAGGATGGATCTCTCTATCTACCATACAGATTTAAAAAACAAACATTTAGTAGATGCTCTTATTCAGAGCGACTTTACACCCAATGAGCTCACTGAAGACTCTTAGCAAGGAGAGTTGACAGTCAGTTGTCAGAATGGGCTCATTAAGAAATAAATAGTCTTAAATACATCTAAAACATTGTAATGTATATGGTTTCAAAGCATTCTCTTAGAACTCAAATCAAATCACATTTGTCAAATCAAATCAAACTTGTATATGTCATTGCTTCTCGTAAACAACAGGTGTAGACTAACAGTGAAATGCTTACTTACGGGACCTTCCCCAAACAATGCAGAGAGAAAAATATAGAAAAAATTAATAACACAAGGAATCGGTACTGGTATCCCTCTGTACTGTATATAGCCTAAGTTATTGTTTACTCATTGTGTACAGATACCTTATCACAGAAGTATTCAGAACCTTTTGCTATGAGACTCAAAATTTGAGCTCAGGTGCATACTGTTTCCATTGATCATCCTTGAGATGTTTCTACAACTTGATGGAGTCCACCTGTGGTAAAAAAAAACAATCAAATGATTGGACCATGATTTGGAAAGGCACACCACGGTCTATATAAGGTCCTGCACAGTTGACAGTGCATGTCAGAGCAAAAACCAAGCCATGAGTCGAAGGAATTGTCCATAGAGCTCCGAGACAGGATGTGTCGAGGCACAGATCTGGGGTAAGGGTACCAAAAGATGTTCTGCAAGCATTAAAGGTCCCCACGAACACAGTGGCCTCCATCATTCTTAAATGGAACAAGTTTGGACCACCAAGGTGCTTTGTAAACTGAAGCAATCCGGGGAGAAAGGAAGGGCTTGCGTCAGGGCCAAGAACCCGTTGATTACTCTGACAGAGCTCCAGAGTTTTTCTGTGGAGATGGGGAGAAACCTCCAGAAAGGACAAACCATACTCTGCAGCACTCCAACCAATCAGGACTTTATGGTAGAGTGACCAGACAGAAGCCCACCTCCTCAGTAAAAGGCACCATGACAGCCCGCTTGGAGTTTGCCAAAAGGCACCTAAAAGGACTCGTAAGACAATGAGAAACAAGATTATCTGGTCTGATGAAAACCAAGATGAAACTCTTTGGCTGAATGCCAAGCGTCCACCACTGGAGGAAACGTTTGGCACCATCCATTCTCAGCGGCGTTAGGGTTATGGGAGACTAATCAGGATTGAGGGAAAGAATGAACGGAGCAAAGTATAGAGAGAAGACCCTGCTCCAGAGCGCTCAGGACCTCAGACTGGGGCGAAGGGGTTCACCTGCCAACAGGACCCTAGCACACAGCCAAGACAATCGCAGGAGTGGCTTCGGGACAAGTCTCGGAATGTCCTTGAGTGCGCCGGCCAGGAGCCCGGACTTGAACCGACTAGCAACATTTCTCTGGAGAGACCTGAAAATAGCTGTTGCAGCGACGCTACTCCCAGCCAACCTGACAGAAACTCCCAAATACATGTGTGCCAAGCTTGTAGCGTCATACCCAAGAAGACTTAAAGCTGTATTCAATGCCAAAGGTGCTTCAACAAAGTTACTGAGTAAAGGGTCTGAAAACGTATGTTAAATATGATATTTCAGTTTTTTTTATTTGTATAAATTTGCTTAAAAATGTCTAAAAAAATCCTTTTTTTTGATTGTAAATATGGTGTATTGTGTGTATATTGATGAGGGAAAAAAAATATTTAATCCTTTTTAGAATAAGGATGTGGAAAAAGTGTAAGGGGTCTCAATACTTTCCGAACGCACTGTCTTAAGCAAACCAGACGGCACCCATTTTCTTGTTTTAAAATGTACGGACAGCAAGGGGCACATTCCAAACACTCAGACATAATTTACAAACAAAAGCATTTGTGTTGAGTGAGTCCACCAGATCAGATGTAGTAGGGTTGACCAGGGAGTGTGTCTCCTGATAAGTGTGTGAATTGGACCATTTTCCTGTCCTGCTAAGCATTCAAAATGTAAGGTAGTACTTTTGGGGTGTCAAGGAAAAAGTATGGTAGTAACAAGTTACATTATTTTGAAAGTTGTCCAAAATATAAAAAGTAAAGTTCATATACCCCAAAAAACTACATAAACAGGACAGTCAAGTATTTTACTTAAAGTACTTTGCCAACACTGTGTGTAGAGGTTTAAAGTGGATCAGTTAACAGGATAGATACATAAACAGTAGCAGTTTAGTAGTGTATGTAATGAGTTGTCAAAATCGTTATTGCCAAGAGGGGCAATGCAGATAGGTCAAGGTAGCTATTTGGTTAACTAATTAGCAGTCTTATGGAGAACTGTTCAGGATCTTGTTGGTCCAACTTGGTGGCCGGTATACGCTTGCCGTGCGGAGCAGAGGAAAACAGCATAGATGGAGGCTCGCACGACTGTGTGTGTGTGTGTTTGGACCATGTAAATTCCTTAGTGATGGGACACGAAGAACTTAAAGCTCTTGACCCTCGAGTGGGTTTTGGGGGTGCCGGCCCCCCGTTT